>CAKKOB020000324.1:0-60224 GCA_918844115.2 Phlebotomus perniciosus | reverse complement strand
AGTCCCCGAACCCTGGCCGAACCCCCCCTCGTCAAGAGAGAAGCCAAGTATTCAGGGCATCCACTCATAATGAGACGACACAGAAATGAGAGAGCCCTCATCCTGAGGAAAGATGGAAGATCACAGCCAGCGATCACGTCTGTCATAAGCGATCAATTCAATCATAAGCTTAAAGCAAACCTTTAGTTTCAAACTAGCCTTAAGCTTAAATAGCCTGTCTAAAACTTAAATTCAGTCCTAAGCATAAAGTCAGACTTAAGCTTAAAGCCAGCCTTAGAATTTAGACTATAGACTTAAGCCCTATGCTTCAAAGTAACCTTAAGCCTTAATTTAGCTTTAAGCTTGTTCTCAATATAAGCGTAGAACATTTTGGAAATATAATTTTTTAAGGTGGTTAAGGTAAATAGTGTTACAATTTCAGTTAATTTTTTTTAGGATAAGATCTTAAAATAGACAAACTTATAATGATTTGCCGGAAAACTCGTTTGCCGTATTTATAATAGATAATAGTTTCTCTAGCCTGGTCCTCAAAAGGTAAAGCCTTACCATTTTATCCCCATTTTGAAATTAATTTACCTAACTTTCTTCTAGAGACTTTTTTAAACAGATATGACCTGCAACATTCTTAAAATCGCATCAAAAATATGTCGCCCACCCTCTTTGTAAAAATTCAATTGGTCAAACTTTTTACCACATGGGAGTATCTCATTCTACAAGCTGAAAAAAGTCGACACCTCTTAAAATTATAGTAATAAAATTCCCCCACATTCATTAGCCACACTTTATTATAATGGCAAAGTGTGGCTGAACAAATGAAGGCTCTCCCCCACGTGGCATTTTAATTGCTGAGAATTCGCCAAGAATTCACCTGGCGTCCCCACGGCGGAGGCGCCCAAGTGGAACCCCCACACAGGGCACGCTCTCCTCATATCCGGCGCGTGCCATCAATTCTATTGTCTTGGGTGTCGTGCGAGGCAAACACTTGTTGTGCAAGATAATTCCACTCTCTGGGTGCTTCTCCCCCTTCATTTCATTTTATATTGTGAAAAGTGTGCTATCTCTTCACCGGCTAATTTGTAACATATTGTCCATTAAAATTGATGCTTGTTGGATGTTCTCACACCTTCTCGCACGCGGGTCGGGTGATATGAAAGCAGTACAGTCGATACAAGTGTAAATAAATGAGTAATCGTTATGAATTAGACGCATGTCACCGTGTCAAAGTGATAAGTGCAATGAGACGTGTTGCTATTTGCATAAAAATGCTGTTGAAATGCAAGAAACGATCATAGAGTCAAACACCTCAACAAATGAAGCTGAGGTGGAGAGAAAGGACAGCCGATGATGCATTTTGCACATTTCTCTCCAACACCTATAGTATGGATCATTTTGGTATGGGATCGTCTTCGTTGACAGCTATTGCAATTCATTGGATAGGGCGATAAATCATTTTGCCAGTTTAGAATGCCAGAACTTACCAACAGGTGCTGTTATCTTTTAGCAATACGTCTATCCTAAAGACAATATCATTAAATTTGAGTTATGTTTAATCTTTTGAATTCAAGCATTTCATCCCTGTCATCAGTATTATCTCAATGTGATCTCAAAGATCAGAAGCTGGAGTAAGTCTTATCGCATTGGAGAACCCCCCCTTCGCCGTTGAGCCCAATCAAATTGCAATTCAATAGAGAGATATAGTGAGAAAAGTTGATCTCAATGCGTGATCATATTTTTCCATTTGATCAGACACGAGCATTCTCTCATTTCTTCTTAAATTATTTATTAATTTCTTCTTTGCAACGCAATGGATGCCCGTTTTTCTTGCACTTCCACGCCTCATTTCCACCTTTTCTGCAATTTGCGCTCGCACGGCAGAAAAACGGTTTCGCCTGGACAGAGGGGGGGTTTCTTGGGTGTTTTTCGTGTGAAATGCAGAAGAGGTGGCTACTGGACAAAAAGATATCATTCCACCAGTGACAAAAATAACGATCATGCACTCCTCACCAGTAATTTTGTCCAAGGTGGAAGATGCGAGGGGCCGAAGGCACACACAGGTATAAGATGATACAAAAAAAATGGGCAGGAGAGGCCTCAAGAGGAGATCTTGTCAAATGTGCGTTGTTTCAACTCTCATAATTGCAATTGCAATTTCTTGTACAATGCACCATCTGCACAGCATTTTCATTTTTTAATCATACTGCACCTTACAAAAGTGCGTTATATGTGAAAATTCATATTAATTAAGTCACATAATTGGACAATAATGAGGTCAGAACTGCAGGCTGATACGCATTAAATTGATATTATGGTGCTCCTCATTGGACACGCTGGCGAGAGAGTTATGACGAAGAAGACGTTATCTCAGGTGAACCAAAAGGGGAGGTGAAAAACCGTTGCACTCGGCATTTTCTCAAATGGAATGCCTCTGTTTTTTTTTTTCTTACTTCTCTCCCCAACAGCCACATCTTGAGCTTGGCACCCAGGGTGCCCTTTCATCTACATTCGGCTGATACACATTTTCTCCGAGAGCCCTCTTATCAGTGAGAGTGATCTTGTTGCAATATGTCCATATACAATTCGCTACCGGTTATGGTACGCACCATCATCATAGGATTCCCCATGTCGCGTATTAATCCAACATAAGGGCATATGTCAACTGTCCCATTAAAACGCTCCCCAGCCACGCGTGCCCATTGACTGTTTGCGCGAAAAATTCGACACATTTCCCCAAGACCACCGCTGAAAGGTCCGACCAATTTACTTCATCTTCAACACATCATTTGTGACCATGCACAGCATAACAAACTGTTACATTAATTGTACGACTTTAAATGCACCCATGGGACAAATTTCCCCAAAACCGCTCATCTGCACATCGTCACATCTTATACACGTGCAATTGCCGTGTTTGTTGATTACAGTGATCGACATATGTCACACATTTCATCTTATTATTATTAATTTCTTGCACGGTTGACAGGTGCTCACAGCGAAATTCATAATTAAAATGTTGAGAAAGATCGTCCCCGGAGAATGTCTTGACGCACCTCTTCCCTTATTGCTTTTCAATTAAACACCTCGCCAGGAATATCGTCGCTGACAGATATTCAATTGGCGATATAAATTAATTTTTATGATCCTCACGATCTTCAAATTTTGCCATCCCGGAGGTGCGGCTGTTATTCGCCGTAACACGAAAATGTGTCCAATAAAAGTCAGTCATGGAGATGGCTTTATCGCAATTGAGGATCAAAAAATTCAGGGTGTGTGATCGATATTCTGAGTGAGAAACAGATCGCAGAGTAGATTCAGTTATGGATATCTAATGCGATTTTTAAAATATGATTTAATTTTGTATTATTTTGATATTTTTAACCGCTTTTTGATCAATTTGTTAGCTTTGAAAATTATTTTTTGACTTTTTGAATTAATTATTTATTAATATCTGTATCAACGATAAGTTTTTGTGAATCTGAAAATTCCCAGGAGCTTTTAATAAAGCTTTATAAACTTTAAAAAATTATTTGGTTCAAAGTTTTTTAATATTACTGAACAAAAAATGCAGCAACTTACAAGAAACTAATTAAAAAAAAATACTGGAACAATTTAAAAGTTTCTGGACAAGTTTTATAAATTTAATTAGAGCAACTAACAAACTTGGTGAGCGAATAATTGAAGGAACTAAGAACAAACTTGACGAACGATCAATCGAAGAAACGACGAACTACGAAGCATCTACGAACAAACTTGGCGATCGAACAATCGAAGAAACTACGAATTACGAAGCAAGTACAAAGTAACTTTGCGAACGAACAGTCGAAGTAACGACGAATTACGAAGCAACTACGGACAAACTTAGGTCACGAATAATCAACGAATAACAAACAGAGCAAATATTATATATTTCTTTTGTTATATTTTAGATATTTCTTTCGGTGAAATTTTTAAGTATACTTTCAGACTGTTTTTCTATGCATTATTAAAAAATGTTAGGATAGAAAATAAAATTGTTAAGATTGAAGTTCTGGAAGTGATTACGAGTCTTTATACAAAATGAGTAACTTCAAAATATTATAATTCTCTAAAGTTGTTAATTTCTCAACTCATATATGTTTGTATATTACACATAAATATAGATAAATAAATAGGGGGAAGTGGGGCATTTTACGTGGGGCAGTGTTATTTTACATTTTTTTCTCATATATTTTCCCATCAAATTTTCCCAAGCACTAACACAATGTGAAAGGGCAATGCCCTGAAAAACTCATAAAATAACACTGCGCCCCATGTAAAAAACTGCCCCACTTCCCCTACTGTTTTATTATACATATCTATACGAAAAATTCATTTATTTTTTTTTATGCCATCACTCCTTATACAACCAATATCTCTTGTGGTATTGCATTATTCTTTCTTCAACGGTCAAGTATTGTACCTCAGAAAATTCATAAAGAAAATGTTTGCAAAAAGAAATTGCGCGCTTTGTTGAAAGTATCCAGGATGAGATCTTGATATGAAAACCAGGAAAAATCATAGAATTCTTGCATTTTGCTCTATTGCAAAATACATTATTGTGTGGAGATTCGCATCGTGAATATTCTCATGTTCCTCTCCTTGCTCTGTATCGTATGGGATTTGTCTAATTATTCCCGGAAATTTCCCCATAGTTGGCAAAAGAGATTGTTTTTGCCTGTCCGCGCATAAAACATGGTGGGCAGAAGCTCTGTCGGATGGAACCACCTGTGCAAATCCCGCTCACCGGATCATCTCTCCCGCCCGGCCCCATGCAGACTCTCCCGACCAGAGGCGATATGTTTAGAAAATCGCCCCCACATTGTGATTCTTTATGGTAGCCACACGGCAATGTGGCATTTTTTGTGGAATTCAATTTGTCAGAAATTCAACCATTTGGCCGGTGCGCGCACCTCTCATGTGGAGAAAATTTCCATAATTGATGCTATTAGCCAGCAAAATGTGTACAATTCATTTCCGCGAATGGGAAAGAAAAATTAGCCGCGAAGAGGCATCACACACACAATAAAATTCAATCCACCCGGCAAAATGATGGCAAAAAGAACAGTGTTAGCGTCACAAATGTCCCCGCGCGCGCGGTTCCTTAATTGGACGATTTGATTGCATGCAATCGATCCACTGACATTGTAGATTGCATCTTCACAGTCAGTAAAAGAATATTTCGCAGCAGACAAGAAAATAAAAACATAACAGGGAGGCCACATTAAGATTTTTTCTTGCGATTCCTCGCTTTGCCTCATCACAAACAGTGGTCAAGGGAGGAATATATTCTGACAAATTGCCACCTTATTCCTTTTAGTCCTCTTCTTTCATGTCACGCAGGAAGTGCATTCATGTAAAAAGTGTGCAAAAAGTCTCACGAATGATGATTCAAATAGAATTTATTCAATTTTATTTGATAAAGTTACTCAAATTTTAACTCTTAAGTCTCAGGTCTAAGTCTTAAGGCTATAAAGCAATGGCTTCACTGATGCAGAACTGATTGAAATTTCAAATATTTTTGGTCGAGGATCCCATCGGGGGGTGTTGGTGAAACAAAATTATGCTGATCACCTTCTTGGGGCACTCATGCTTATCATGGGGGGGACTCTGAAATTGAAAGTCGAAGGTGCGTGAGATATATATCAAATCATTCGTTCTCTCTAATAATTTCTTATTATCCCCCACCTATTGGTGGCCCGGTGTAAAGAGGCGGTGGAGGAGCCTCCAACTGGTTCCCCTGGCGTTAAATTGGTGGACATTGCACGCCTCCTGCCAGGCAGATGGCTGCACAGTTAAGTGATTATTTTCGTTTAGCTCTTTAGCAGGTGAAACTGGAATCAGTCACTGTGCCCCCAACTCTTGGCGACAGATGACGGAGAGAGAGCAAGAGGTTGTGCGATGGGGTCAAACGACTGATCTCACCTCGATAGGGACCTGACACAGCGGGGGCGTTTGCTGTCCCCGAGGCGCCCCCTCATCCATGATCGCCCTGACACAGCGCTCAGACACTGGAACTTTTGTCCTCATTATCTCGAGATTTATTCGTCGCATCGCGGAGGTGACACTAATGACGATGCAATAAACTATCTCTTGGGGACTAGTTGGAACTCGTCTCATCATCATCCGCCTCTCAAGGAGATTGCAAGGCATTCCTCGAATTCATCAGACCACCATTAAATTGATATTGAGTGATTGCTTACGCATTTTTCTTGTATGCATAACTCGACATTTGTGTAGGATTCAAGAAAAGTACATTTACCAGAAAAATCTTAAATCTTTTCTAGGTTAACATCGATTACAATAAGAGGTAATTTTTAAATCTAGAATTATTGCAAAAGGAAAACTCAAAATTCAGATGGTTTTGTATTTTCGTTTGAATTTAATTTAGATATCTAATGATGCATTATCTTAACTAAAGGATCTGAAGGCGTTCTAAAGATTTTCTTAAATGTTAAGTCTCTGGCTGAGCTAAATTCATTTGATCTAAACTGAAAATTGAAATTTAATCGTCTTTTTTTATTGGGATTCATTATCAAATTAGAAATCCCACTTCTGACACCACTGTTGCGGTCTCATAAAATCTACAGGAGAAAGCCTTCAGGATTGATCCTTGCGCACAGGAGCTTTAGCAATTTGGTCAAAATGGATCTTTTTTGAAATCTTTAATTAATGCCCTAATCTAGCTAATCTTAAGGCTGCCATAAACTTTAAACTAAATTTAAGTTTTTATATTGGCTTTGTGCTTTAACTTAGCCTTAGACTGAGCCTTAGCCTTAAGCTTTAGACTGGCCACAAACTTGAAGCTAGACTTAAGGTTTAAGCTAGAGTTTTAGCTTTAAGCTTTAACCTAAACTTAAGCTTGAAACCAGCTTTGAATTTAAAACCTTTAAATTCAAGACATTTATACGAAAACTTAGTATTGCTTCAACCGATGATCTCAAACTTTCTTATCATAACGTTTTTAATTAAAAGCTCTAAAGCTCAAACAAATTGCTATTTTTATTTAAACGCTTAGCGCCATTACAGAAGCTTAAACCAGTCGGTTTGTTTATCTGAACTACTAATAGAGACGAAACATTCACTGATGGTGTTTTTTTACCCCAACAACCGATCAGTCTTGTATGGGTCTAGTCTGAGTGATTAATTGGTGCTCTTCATGTTAATTAGCAGGTTCTCATAGCACATGGCGAAGCGATCTGACCTTTTACCAATTCCTATAAATATATACACAGAACTATTAATACAAATATTTTATGTGCACCCAATAAATTTTCGACACTCTACGACCTCAGTTTACAGCTACATGGAGGTCGCATCTGACCATCTCTTTGTCTGAGCGATCTCACAGGTGAGAAATTGTCTCTCAATTGACGTCACGGATGGCACACGCGTCAGCGTCCCCGAAAAATTCTGCACAAAAACTCAGCGTCAGATCGTGATGTCAAAGATATGCAATTTTCTCGCACTAATGATATTCTATTCAAATTACCTGATGGATTTTCTCTTTGAAAAGATATTTAATGTGTGAGAATGGGAGTTTTTTTTATCGCGAAACGGCCAGAACGCCGTGCAAATTGAATTTCCTTACCAACATGAATATTCACGGGAAAAGTGGATGATGGTACGGTGAATGGTTTGCAGGAGGTAAAAAAAAGAGGTGAGCAATTGCAATTGAAGGCAAAATTGCTATTTGGTATTTCACACAAATACTCCACAATGTGGTGAGAAATGAGACAGAGAATGCTATTAAAATGAAATGTAGAACACACAGCTAACACTATCTGGTGAAGTGAGATAGTCGTGTATTAAATAGTATAATTTCTTGGACGGGAAATTGTAAATCCACCTGCCACAATTACCTGGCGGTGAGAGAGAGAGAATTCTCTAAGTCCATTCGATGGCGTGTCAATCACCTTCGGCGGGCTGTGGTCGCGGAGGGAGGTGTGCAAAAGACACTGAGTATATCGATAAAATAGTCCAAGACGCCGACGATGTGCTGTGGCGGTCATAAAATGTCCAATAAAAGTACATAAATCAGCTAATTGATTTAATTGTTAGAGAAACGCACTCAGCCCGTCAATTGTGCGTACCTCGAACCCAAATTGCAGATGATGCGATAAATGGAATCAATGTCCGCCAATCGGATCACTTAGTCGCCCCAATCACTGGATTCCTGTCCCACCAGTGTCACATGGAATCCTATATAGCATTTTCCACACCAGCTTTTTTTCTCCAAGCCGGTGAGTCCCTTACCTTTGGCGTGTTGGGGCGAAGGGTGGGCAAAAAAAAGCAGGACAAATTGAGCGCCTGTCGAGAAGCTTCAACAACATGGTCACCAAGTGGACAGAAATTGATGGTTGATGCTCAAATAAATCTCTCGGTGTCTCCTACTCCCCACACTCTTTCTTGGCCTTTCTTTTGCCCCATGTCTGCACGCCTGTTTTGCCTGTCAGACACTCTGAGCGCGTCCATCAGCCTCTTGTCTAATGGGAGTAAATTGGTTTTGATTAGGTCGCGGAATGCAAACCACCACCAACAAAGGGTTGGCAAGAGCGCAAAAAATACTTTACAGGCTATAATTTGGATCAATGGGAAAGCACAAGAAGGGACCACGGCGATATTTAGGACCGTTGTCAATGTCAAAGGCCTCAATTGGAGCTGAAGAGGAAGAGTTATGAAACCGTGTTTTATTTAGTAAAGCAATTCAATTTTATCTTAAAATCTACAAAGGGTTAATTGGTAAATTTACTCTTTCTTGCAAGAATTTGGCAAATCGGCACAATTTTTATCAATTTTGGCCAAAAACATTATAACGATTATCGTGATAAACATGAATTGGTGATACAAGGGGGAGACATTATTCAAAAAGACGTATACACCACTTCTAAATTTGATTGAAAAGAACCCCAAAGCTCCAGCTTTCATCCTATCAACTTTATTTTATACACAAAGGCTTCTAAAGCTTCTAAAGCTTTCTATTTTATGAAAGCTTTGAGAAAATCTGCAAAAATTCTCTAGAATTTTCAAAAGCTTAGCAAGATCTTTAAAATTCTGAGAATTATCCGAAAGCTTTACAAATTTTCCAAATTCTTTTATAATGCTCGTAAATTTCTCATTATAGCTTAAATTTTTCAAAGTTTAGAAATTGCCTTAAAAGTTATTAAAAAAAATTTCTAAGGTTCTGGAAGAACTTCTTGAGCTTCAACTATTTCTTGGAAGCTTCGAATTATCTTAGCACTTCCACTCCACTTCTAAAAGCTCACACGCACTTCCAATAAAATGTACACCACTTCTAACCCTTCTGGTGATATTAAGGCGCCTACATATATGAAAAATATTATAATATCAAATCGTTTTGTTGTCACATAGCAATTTTGTAAATAGATTCTCACAATTAAAAACTGTTAAATTATATTTTCCAATGGAGAATCTTCAAATTTTCAGTCCAAATATTTTATTGGAATTACATGTATTATGGATTTTGTCGATTCAAGTCATTCCCAAAAAATAAAACACTAAAAATTTCGTTAGAAATTATCTTTTTTTGAAATATTTTAGTTCTCTCCTAAAAAACTTATACATTTTTTAAACAGAATACATACCTACGTAGTTCTGATCTAATAAAAGCTGAAAATTAGCAGTTAACACACTTTGCAAAATGAACATCATAAATTCAATAGACTTACCTCATACTTAGAGGTAAATCGTCACCTGAAACACATTTTTTAACATCATTTCATCAAATAAAGAAAAACCATTACAAATCTTGGACGATTGTTTCACTCGATAAAGAAAACATATAGAATGAAAGTATCTGGTGAGAGAAATGATGATAATTGTGAGCAAATGTATGGCGACTCCATCAATTATTGTCAATCAATTGATTTTCTACAATCATCTGCCCGTTTTTCTAATCATCTCTCCTCGCCTTCTCTCATCCCAGTTTATATCTCCCACTTGCTTGGCCAGCGCGCATAAGAAAAGTGTCTCACAAGCAGTTCTGCAAATTGTCAATGCAGAGTCCAAGTAATTGCTAATAAGAGCATCTTTCATGGTGTAATTGATTAGAAATTGGTTGATGGATTGCCGGTGATTTGCCGCATCTCCCCATGTCTCTTGTTCATCCTTTGGCATCCGCCTCCTCGCCGGTGCAGCTGAAAGGGATGCCTGGAAATTCCGGCAATTGCACGTTCGCGCAATGGTTCAATTGTGGTGCGCGCGAGGAGCACAGATTCCGAAAATACTTTCATGTGCATCCAATGATTTTCCGCTGCTATGTCGGAAATGTGCGCTCCATGTTTCAAGAGACGACAATCCGATCAATCGCGGATAGTTGATATCAAAGAGGCGGCACTTTTTGCCCTCTCTTTGGCCGCAATCGCGCCCTCTTCCCCCTCGCTTATCGCCTGTATTTTGCCCCATTCTGCCCACCGAAAAGAGGCAGAGAAAAAAAACGGACAGAGATACTCTGCAGAAGATTGAGCCACAAGGGGAAAAACAGCACGCCATCGAATGAGCCACCGCGAAGCAGGGAGTGCGAGTTTCTTCAGCTTATATCTCGGATTTTCCACCATAATTTTATGATTTATTAGCTGCAACCGTTGACAAGTTGAGCAATAATTTCTGCTACATTTTAATTACTCGTGCAGCAAATTATTACATCAATTGAACACATACAGACAATCTCTAATTAATGACTGTGGAAGACGCAACATGCCTGAGAGAGAGATATCTTTTTTTTGTGCCCCCCAACACCACATTAGTGGGTAAATTATTGATTATTTTACCACAATTTCGGGGGCCACAATCTGTCTGGCCAAATTGATGTTGTCATCAGAAATACTCCCAGGACATTTGTATTTCCGCGCGAGAACTGAACAATTGAATTACCACCTAAAGGGCATTGAGAAATCGTGACTTTCACATGAAGGTGCAACAAATTAATTTAATTTTGAGGTCTCACAACGTTGTTGTTCGCGAGGGATTAATTATATAAATGTGTCTTCCTGTTGATGGAAAATTTGTGCAATTTTATCCTTACATAAGGATGAAACCGATGAAACATCTATTTGTGCTTTTACAAGGCTTAGATAAACCGTAATATATATGTATTTAAAAGAATAGGGGAAAAGATGGCTAACTGGACCAGCAAAAGGACTTTTAACTTTAACTTTTTATCCAGAATTCTTGTACTTTAAAAACTTTGAAGAGCTTTCATCCTATTATGGGTATAGCTCAATTATAACACGTTCTTAGAATGCTTTAGAACATGATAATCCGCAAAAGCTCTTAATTTGTTAACCAAATCTAAAGATAGCTCAATAAATCTTGGTAAGCTCTACATCATTTTGAAAACTATCGTAAAGCTTTCATTAAAATTGCTAAAGCTTAAAAAATATATTTAAAAGCGTTCTAATCTTTCTAGAATATTTTTATATTTTTTTTAATGAATGTAAATTTTTTAAAAAGTTCTACATCAAATTTAGAAATCTTTGGAACAGGCAGTTTATTTATTGTTACACTTATTTAAGTTTGTAAAGTTTCACAAATTTTACAAAATCTAAGTTCCAATAATACGGAATTTTATTATCCCAAAATGAATTATTAAAACTTGTAAAAACTAATGAAAAACAGCTATAATGGTATTTTAAAAAAAAGCTCATAAAAGGTTATAAAAGCTCATTGGACTTTCAAAGTTTCTCGCGCACTTCCATTCAAATGTACATCACTTTTGACCTTGATTTACCTTGGTATTTTATATTGATTTTTTTCATCTATATATTTTATTCTTCTGCAGACTTTTATTTCCAAAGATGTGATTGATTTATCCTCATCATTTGAAGAATATTATATCTTTCTATTGGATAGATCATTCTCCTCTTTTTACTGTGGAATATACTGTGGGGTATCTGCACAGTAATTTTATTATCTTTATCCTCCTAATTATATTGCATTTGTTCCTTCATATTGGATTTACATTTGCAATTGCCCTGGCAATTGTACAAAAAAAGTTGTTTATTAATTGGTAAAGACTTTATGTTTCACAAGCAACATACAATGTAAGAAGTCCTCTATAAACCCCAATACTTTATGATACCTCCGCGATAACCAAATAGACTACCGAATTTCTCTTTTGGCACGTGAATATCCAGATCCGCAGTATTATATAAAGTGCATCTCATTTGGCCATCGAAGGACGCCAGTGAAGAGATCAATGGGGTTTTTCATATCTGTTTTGTAGATGAATATTGTGTGAGCACGGTGGTCAATTAAAATTGCATGTTTCGGGCTAATTTTGACAGGGGAGTGCAGGTGATTTTCTGGGTTTTAGGTGACGCGTGCAGGCCCCGAGAAGGTGGCCGAAAAAAGTGGCTGATGAAGAGAATGAGAAGAACTGGAGGATAAGTGAGTCTGGGAGAAAATCAGCGCGAGTCCAAATAGAGAACGCCGTTGCAGCTGTTAATATAAATTGTCCATTTTATTCGCACGCCGCCGCCGCCGAAGAGATCATTTAAATAACCAACACACGCAAGTGAAAACAGCCATCGAAGAATGGATATGAGGGAGAGAGTTGGAAAACAGGTAAACTTTGTGGACACCTTGTGGACAATGTTTGTCGCCTTGCGCCACCTTGAATGGGGCTGCGAGAGGCGAAGAAATTGCCTCAAGGCACATGCAAACGCCATTTGATGGTGCTTTCCCACTCGGCGGGTCACTTAATCTTTATCTCATCCTGAGGATCAAAGCCATGCAGAATTATGGAATTCCGCCGCCGTTTCTTGGCGCGACAAGAGCAACAGCCTCAGAAACACCCACAATATTATCAACTGGAATCTCCACTCTCTTGAGTTTTGAGCTCAGCTCCTGCATAGGCAAAATGATCCCAATTAAAGTGCTGCCGACGATGGGGTGTGCAATTAACGATTGATCTGGGCAGCAAAATACACTCAACAGGTTCTCGTCTGGCCGTCCACCCAGAAGCCACAGCACGCCGGAGTTATGACATTTTCTGAAAGCCCAGCAATTACTGAAACTCCTTAATTACTCCCGCATCGACTCACCGAAGGTCACACAATCTGACCACTTCAATCTCTGGCCAACAATTACCTGTTTCGATTAATACACCGACAAAATAGCAATTTAAAGTGGAACAAATTGCAGGGCGTTTTAGTTGGGAGAATCGCTAAATGTGTTGGATATGAGCGAGTGAGGGAGAAATGATTGTATTTCAGCCAGCAAATTAGTGCGGTCACTTTGCTCCTAATGACTGTAATCGTTGGCGCGATATTTGAGAGCGTTTAGACGGTGTTTTACAAGTAGCAATATATGGGAGGGGATTTTTTTTTTTCGAAATCGCAGATAATCTGAAAGGCAATAAATTAAGACTGTATATTATTTTTTATGTGTAAGTTTTAGTATTTTCTGCGTGATTATTGGTTTTGATTATTATGTTTTTCTTTGACTTTTTCATCGTGACTTTATGTCTTTTAAAATTAATTAATTATTAATACGTTGAGTTGCTTGCCAGTAATATTATTTGCTAGTAGTGGCCAGGGTAGTTTTGTTGGTCTTAAAATGTCTCCACTTAAAATCAATCTACTGAATAAGTTCAGTAACTTGGCCCGATAGTTCATGCGCTTTCTTTTGGTAGGTGTGAGTTCGATCCTTAGTTATTTCAAATATATTTTTCTTTTTTTACTCTTTTTTAATCATAACAATTCTAAAACATTGAATATTTTTATTCTCACATGTGTTTTGGAGCATTTAGAGCAGATCATCGTTAGATGAGAACCATATTTATAAAATAAATAAATAATTTTTTTAATTTTTTTTATTTCCTATAAGTTTCCATTCTTATTATTTAAATTTACATCCCAGACCTCAAAACACAAAATGTTAATCTAATCTTTTGTATTTGTAAATTTCAACAATATGCAGAAAGGTATGGTGAATGTGTTGAAGATGGAATATCAATACTTTTGCTCCTCTTCTCATGGCTCATTCGTGGCGAAGGTGTCGGATGATAATTTATTTATTTGCCAGAATTGTCGCTGTCCTCCTGCGCGCCCTACAATTCCGTCTCTTCGCAGGATTGGAAATTAAATATGAACAAGGCTATGCACTTGTTTAGAAGTTGTAAACGCTCGTGCAGATAGAGTTTGCGAGTACCTCGTCGTCATCGTGGCTCAGTTGACCGTGTGAAACTACATGGAGAAGGAGTTGGTCTCCACCCCGATAAGATCGTCTTTTACACTCACACGTGAGTTATTTAATTGATTAAAAGCGCCTAGTCTTGAGTCTTTTGGTAATGCATCTCTTGCTCGTGAATTTGTCCCGCGCGCGTATCTCCCTCTTCCCACCGAGAAGGCTTTCTTGTCGCCTCAACTCTATCTCCACTCCACCCATTGAACCCCACCAGATTGATGTGATAATTCTCTATATAAATGTTAATTAATAAATCTTATTCGTCGTCGGGTAATTTAATGTGTTTATGGAGTTCAATACTGACACACGGAAAGAGGAGTCTCGTGCTTCTGGGGATGGACTTAAGTGCCTGAACTCGCTTCAGTCTGGTCGTAAGATGATCTCTTCTGTTCTCTCTACTTTATTTTATTAAGTAACTTCCAACCTCAGTTAAGAATTAGGCTTTTAATAATGAGGATTGTGGATAAACAATAAAAATATTTAATCAATTTGAATAAATTATATATTATATATCTCCTTGTATCTACTTTGAGCATTTTGCGAAGTTCCTAACACTCATTCTAGGATTCTTGTTGTTTGTCCATCGGCCAAGCAATGGAGAAGAGATTCTGAGACATCAAGAAGATACGCTTAGGAAGGAATCTACCACCCCACGGAGAAATCCGCTGCACATTGGCGACACATCGTTAAACAAGTTTCCACGTATTTTAATTGAAATTATTGTAAATTTGTTTGACAACGCCATTCAATTAAAAACTAATTGAAATAAGGAATTAACTGCTATTCGCTGCCAACATTGGCAAATAGAGGCGAATCATTTAGGCGCTACTCATAAAATAACTCAAATTATTGTAATTCTCCGCATCTCAACATCCAACCGATTTAGTTTTCCTCCGAAACAAAAATTTCTTTTTTCGTTAGCTATTTCTTAACATTCAGAAGTGTTGTATCACTCCTTCAATTAGCCCCTGATTGGAATTTATAGATTCTCCGGCGAAAGAGTGATGATCACATGAGGTTGTATAGCCATAAAGTCATTGAGGTGAGTCTTCGTGAGGGAGATGGTGATTTTTTGGGCGGATGAGGAAACGGTTTAATTATCACCTGTTATCAAATTTAAATTTCTGATTTAATTGCCATCCGCTGAACTCTTACAAGTCCACATCCATTCGATTCATTATATCATAGCTATCAATCTCAATGTGTCCAATAAACAGCAATTGGAAATCACGAATTAAGTCATAAATTTGCCACAAAATTTAATAAATTTCAATGTTTTTTCTCACCTTCTCTCTCACTGTCCAGAAATTAAGGGGATTAGGCTGACAAAAGTTAAAAATAATGACTAGTCGGAGTATTAATTAATTGAAAGTATATTTGTCGGATGTTCCATATTAAAATTGGTGTGATAAGGACACCTGCCTCGACATGGTGCAAAAAGCCAGCACTTTGCAAGTTTCGATCGGTAATCCCTCCGGAAAGTCTCTAGATGATGAGTGTGAGGAGTGTGCAAAAAGTGGATGTTCGTTGAGGAGGTATTTTGTAAAACAAATTTAATTACATAAATTAAAGAGAATGTATAAAATTAACAATTTTAATTTATGTTCGATTTGTCGTAGAGACAATTTTTATCAACATGATGCTCATGCAGCTTAACTCCATTGGTGGAATTGCACCTACACTTCCTGCAATATTTATCTATTCATTCTGTTCACAAGGTTCACAATGATCAACTGAATAGTATTTAGATGGGCGGCTAGAGTCTGCAAATCGGCAAATCTGTTGCCTAAAGTCTACAAATCAGCAACTCTTTCGCCTATAAGTCTGCAATACGGCAAATTTTTCGCCTAAAAGTCTGCAAATAGGTAAATCTTTTGCCTAAATGTCTGCAAATCGGCAAATCATTTACCTAATAGTCTGCAAATCAGTAACAACTGTCTGTATATAAGATAGCCTATAAATTCATACCAATTTTAAACAACTTTATTTTTTATTTAGACCACATTGGAATGAATCTTGCACTTTTAAGATATTAAAATATCAAACTTCGCCTAAAACTGGGCAATATTAGTATAAATTGCGCCCTTATCATGACAAAATTACGTTAGTTTTCTATCAGAGCCGCAAAATTGCTACTGTTCTACATAAAAATCAACATTTTGGCAATTTTTGGCCTTTATTCTGCCTCTTAATCAAAAAACGCTTTAAATATAGTAAACTAGACCACCCTCTGTGACATATAAATATATTGGCTCTGCAATTATGCTATGAAGTGTTTGCAAGTAGAACAAGAAGCCACATTGAGGTGGAGAGAAAGATCGCGTAAAAAAGCTGCATATATCAAGAGTGTTTCTTGCATCTTGTTGAAATATTCACTCCCCTGTCTGCCCCCTTGCTATTTTTATGCGATCGCGTCTCGATCATTGAACGATATGGCGGTTGGCGGTGAATTTCAAATAGAGGATCACCATCTCAGCGATACTGGCTGTGCACCATGATCACCGGAAAGAGCTGGATCTTGTGCTCTTTTTCTGCATTTTTGGTATGATGTCCATATCATATGGGAGACAGATCAGGCTATTGTCTCCCCTGTCACGCGGAACAGTGAGTTTGTAAACTCTGAATTCAATTGGATTTTCTTTAAGTTTCTATCATCTTCCTCGTCTTCTCTCATCCTATCATGGAGACGGCAACACAGAACGTAACAAATGGTGAGCAATTAATTAAAAATCATTTATTCAAACTCTCTTTCACGTTACAAGTGCAGCTTCGTTTTTCTTCTCGCCTCATCATCGATGATCGCCTGAGTTGTTGCGATAAGGGGTCTCTGGTTGAATGCGATCTTCGCAAAAGTATCAAGAAGACAGTTTATATGAGATCCGAGTGAGATTGCGAAAAAGTCGCGTGATTTCTGTATGAGATAAAATTGTGAGAAACTGTCAATCAATAAATTAATAACCACGTGTGTCACAATTAAAGATATGAATTGATGTGAACGGTTTAGTGGGAACATATATTTCACGACAAAGCAATAAATTCAAACAAATTCTCTCGAGGTGATCCTCACGAAAATGTCTCACCTGAGAGGTGATCTTGAGGCAACGGCTTAAGAGGAAACATTCTTGTTGATTTGGACACGTGCTGAGATGACTCTATTGTTGATATCAATTGCCTTTCTCTGCCTCAGAAATGCAATCCATTTCCTCAAGGTGGGGATCTCTACAAGTGGATTGGAGACGGAGAAGAGGAAGAATTGAAATCACTGAAGGCGGCAAATCACCTGCGACCACACGGTCGATCACACACGAATTTTCTTCAAGTGTGGCAGATGGAAATTCCATTTAATAGCATTGATGCATCACCTGTCTAACAAATTAGGCATCTCACCCAAAAGCTACCACGGGAATGATTGAGGTATTAAAGTGAATCGAAAATCATCGACCTACACACTCACTCACGCAAGAGACCCCATCCACCCAACCATTTCTCCTTAAATTGGGAAATCGAAGCCCCGAGAAATGACTGAGCATAAATACTGGTATGATCATTAAAATTGTCTCATTTCATTTTGTCCGCCAGAGAACATTTCAATCAATCCAAATGCTCAAGTTTCAGGCCTCTCCATCTCACTTCTGTGTTGACTGGGAAAAGAATGTTCCTAATCTTACTTGCGGGGACACACAATCCATTCATGTATCAAATGAGAAACACTGATCGCGATTTGTTGTGATTGCAGCCACTCCTCTAAATACAGCGGAGATTTCTTAAAAGATTTACGTCCGGGTTTAGCCTGATAAAAAGTGATCTTTTGTTAAATTGTCAAATTAGGCGGCTCTACTGAGTCATTTTAAATTAAGCCGACTGCATGATCTATTGGTGTAGAGCTTATTCCCATGGCAATTAGTAGATTTAATGTCAATTGAATGGTAGGCAAGTAGACTATTGTTGATAGAGATCTTTAAGACCTTATAGCGTATTAAGTAGATTTAAATTAGGCTATTGAGGCTAGTTTGAGCCCTGTGAATTTGAAGGCATTAAACATTGGGAACTGATTAAGTAAAGAACTAGCAGTTCTAAACAAAAACTTATCAAATTCTAGTTATTATGAAGGCTCAGCCAAGGGCGCCTAAATTAAAAAAAAAGTACATGTTTTAGGAAAAAAAGAAAAGTTTTGAGAAGAAAAGATAAAAAATTAGTCAAACAAGTTTTAGTTTTTTAACATTCGAATTAAAATTTCACAAAATTGAGCAATATTTAAAACATTTCCTTTACTGGTTTTACTAACCAATTTCGAACCAAAGCTCTGAGTTAGAAATTTTGAAAAATTTAAAATAATACTAAAAGAAACTTTTTAAAATCTTAAATCTTAAAATGCTAGTAGGTAAGCCTGAAGCTTTAGCCTAGCTGGTACGACTTAAGCATAGAAAAGACATATCCTACTAAAGCCGTGAACCTGACTTAAGTTTTAAGTGTATGTCCGGTATTAAGGTCTAGGCTTAAGACTAACTTAAAGCTTTAGGGCTCCGACAGACCTGCGCTTAGCTTGAAAGATTATCAGCTAAAACGGGGCTTTCACTGTAGTCTCTATACGTATCGCGCTTAGCTTAACAGGACAGAGCACTAAAACAACTAGTTAAGTAAAGTCTCCTACTAGACACAGGTTTGTCAAGCTTTAGCCTGGCTTAACCTTAAGTCTAGCTGAAAGTTTAAGGCTTGTTAAAAGCTTATGTCTAGTTTATAGCTGAAAGCACGCTTTAAGCTCAAGACTGCTTTAGGCTTAAGGTTGGTTTAAAGCTTAAAAATCAAAGCTATGAAATCTTAGAAAAAGTGACTCAAAAAAGAAAAGAAAAAAGATGCGATCGTTTTTGTTTATAGTGAGGTAAGCCTGATGCGATCTAGTTAAGTAATCCTCATTAGATTTTTCAATCGTTGAGCAATCACGCAATCAGGGGTCAGTTAAGGTGCAGTCAGATTCAGAAAGTCTCGCTAATAATTAGTAAGATCGATTAAGGTCTGGTAAAGCAGGTCAAATTCAAGAGAATATCAAGATCTGAATTTAAACTTAAGAATATTAATATCAATATCAAAATTTTAAAATTTATTTCTCGATTCGAAACTTCTTTTCTTGATGGATCAAAAATTGTATATTTCGTCTACAATTAGGTATTCTATCCATTATGGCTTCTTAATTGATTTGAATGGTGAGGATCATCATCCCACACTTTTATTAATATTGCGATCATCACCGAAACACAGTATCCATCCACCTACAAAATGTCTTTTATGCAAAAGAATCAAACTACTGGTAATGGGAAGCTCCCATTAGAGGTGACTATAAGCGCGGATCAAATAACGTGCCAATCGGCTTAATTACTTGTTTGTCTCTTTGGAGAGATCATCAGTCATTACAGTGAATCGCTACGATTAACAGTGCAAAAGAGATGAGAGAGAAAAAAAGGCAAGAAAAAAGATGTTGATTATCTCATTAAGTGTCTTCGTTTTTAGTTCATAATATACTTTATGAGATTTACCTAATAAAATTTGAGTCACGTCGATTCTCCCAGGTTGAAGAGCGAGATTGAAAGAAATGCCAGAGGAGATGTGGATCTACTTTGATGACTTTTTGGAGCTGGTTACCCATCAATTTAGGTGGGTGGCCTCCGAGAGATCCACTCAAAAAGACTCACCGCGATTGTGGCGAATGGCTCCACAGATAATATGATTATAATTGGGCAGAAAGCTTCAAAGCAGATCACATACCTGAAGAAATTTGAATATGTAAATCCAAAGAGAGAGACATAGAATGGGAAGAAAGTGTTTGAAGAATGAAGTCATTCGACAATCATCCGGAAAAAAAACTCCCACGGCTTCTTGTCTTCCCTCATCGATTGAGCTTAAGAGGAGGCGTGAGATTGAGGCGAGCTGAGCAAACAAATATCATCAGGTATTGATTCCTTATCAGACGGAGAAAGGGTTTATTTGATACCACAGCAGGGCTCAATAACACCTCTGTTGGTAGCTCAAGAAGCGCACATAATGTATCGGAGGTTCTCCTCAGGAATGGAAAAAAGTCTCACGGGAAAATATCAAATTGCGTCACAAGAGGGATTTCGATACGCACAGATAGCATTAGATAAAGGTATATATTATCTTGCGTGGGAAACTACTGATAAGCACTTCTGATAAAAGTTTTATTTCGTTTGAGAAAAACGCCTGAAAGTCTGCATTTTTTTTAGGGATCAATAAAGCTTTTGGGGAATTGATTGATGAAGCGGATAAAGCTTTGATCGGAAACTTTGAAATTTGAAAATCTCTTATTTTAACGGTGATCTCTTAAAATATGTACTTACTTTTAAATTGAGTATCAAGATCTCTTCCTTACGGTTCTGGTATTCAAAATATTGAAAAATTAAAAAAAAACAAGTAAATTTTCATTTCATCTCTTTATTAAATGTATATAAGGATTTTTATTGTCTTTAAAAAATAACAAAATATTGATTCAAGTCTATCACTACAAAACCAATCATTGTCTTACATTCTAACCGAAAGATATGTACTTTTAAGTGTTTAATTTTTGATTCGAATACAGGTGAGAAGGTACAGAAATTCTACTGTTTAGTTTTCCCTCTTGAAAAAAACTTTAATTTCAGAAGACACTTTTTTTATTATACATAACGTAACTTATGACTCCATGGGGAGATTTTTTGCAACATGTAATTTTTTTAATCATACATTTCAGTACTGAGTAAATATTTTATGCACTATTATATTATCACACTTCTCGTCAGTGTTTCTCTGGCGTATGTTAACAAGTCAAATAAAATTAACAATTTCTTTTCTTCATAAATGTTTTTTTCCATGATAGAAACGGCTGTGAAAGTATAAATGAGGTTAATCTTTTCGTCCAATGTTTGTAATACTTGAAATTAAAAAAAAAAAAGAAATGGCTCTAATTCTAGCAGTTGTGCCGATCACAGACGCAGAGACATAGAAATTTTGGTTTCTTAAAAACTAGGCTCTCTAATACAAGATTCGTCTGGTTTTCAATCATTAAATACTAATTGTACGTGTTTTTAGTTTGGTATCTAACGATACGTATTGATTAGAATCAAAACTCTGTTTCCAGATAAAGCTTTCATTTGAGAACTAACTTTTTAAGATACACTAAAATTCAAGTTCCAAGTCCATGAACGGTATTAGCGACCGATAATAAAGTATTTTCCGTATGAGGAAAAATATATTTATAGACATTTCCTATTGAGGAAAATAATTATTAAAAGCTAAAAAATGTAAAGCCTTATTTTGTAATTTCATCTTTATAAATCATCTTAAAACTAAATTATGCGTAAAAGTATTTTTTTTTCACCACAGTTTTCACAAATTCTCCTTCGAACTTTTTTTTGCATAAATATTTTTTTCGCTTTTTCATTTTTTTTAGTAGAGTTGCCGAACAATTGACTAAAAACAAATTTACAATTGATTTTATTAGTTTCGATTTCTGTCTTTCACATTACTAAAAAATCTTGTGGGATATTTAGAGAAATCACATTTTTTTCATTTTCACTAGAAAGAAAATCCACTGTAAATTCGCTAACTAGAAAGGACATTACAAAAAATGACACTAAGCAAAAATGTTCGCCGAAAGATTAATTATAAAATGAGCAAGATGAATAATCTTATAGTTTTTGTCTTCCTTTACGGATGAAGTCAAGACGAAAATTAACTGTGAAGATTCTGGGAAATTTGTGTCTACATATGCGATTCGATTATCTCAATTACACTAACGTATGAGCCAGTAACGAATCCAATGATACCGAAGATAATCAGTGCTAGGTTCTTCCACAATCGCCAGTTGTAACGGCCCATTCCGGACTCCCAGTACGTCACGATCTCAATGACGGAGGGGAAAATCAGGCCGAGGGTGCTCAAGCAAACGGCCCCGATGAGGGAGATGAAGGGACCAAGATTGGGAATAGCAGCTGCGATGCCCACGGTTAGAATCTGCAAGATTGAAATATTAAAGTTAGATGGGAGCTAGATAGGATGCTATATGGAAAATCAAGATCGGATAACTTACCACTAGGCCAACTCGCAGTGAGTATTCAGCCACATTCCTATGATTATCGTTAAAGTTCCCTTTCAGATTCTTCCACAAGATCTCCATTGGGACGTAAAACTGAAGAGTATAGGTGAGGAAGATAGAGATGGCAATCATGAGCTTAACAGATTGGGCAAGCCTGAAATGATAAAATGAAATTCGTTAGATAAAGCTGAATTCTGCGTATAGTCGTTTTTTGGGATTTCAGAAAAAAAATTTGATTTTAGGTAATGAAAAAAAGCCTATCATGATCTTATCGGTCACGTAAGAAACGTAAACCCACCCGTAACAGACTTTGATAACAAAAAGAACGATTTGTAAAGATTATATTTCAAAGGTCAGGTTGATAATGTTTGATAAACTTGTCTAGATTTATTTAGATTTTTTTTGATTTTTAAACTTATGTTTGAAAACTTCTATGTTTGGGGTCATAGGTCTCTGAATTTCAAAAAAAAATCATTATCTTAGTATTCTATTTTAAGGTACATTTGAAACATATTTTATGAAAATTTCAAGCCAAGAAAATTTCAAGTCAAAATTGAGTTTTTTCAAAACTTATTCGTTAATCCGGGAGTTTAGCTCATCCCCTAACAGAATATATTTTGGTTTTCGATATCAAATGAACCTTCTAGGAGTAATTCTAACTACCGCAAAGGCAGTTTTTTTGGAGAGGCTTCTGAAAATGTGCTACCAACGGGCTAATTTTTAAAAATTTTCAACTTTTTTTTTTAAATTCTGTTCAAATGTTACTCTTTCATATAACAAAACTTGGATTTCTTCAAATATTTCCTATACAAGAGTCACATGTAACCCCCTAAATTTGAAAGCTTGTATGTAAAAATTTAAAAAATGATCAAAAAGAATCTGTTACTTACAAGTGATCAATCGGAAGATTAAGCGTGATGCTCCCCTTGGTTTCTTCGCCATACTTGAGGTATCCCAGGAATCCGACGGTAGCGTACAGTCCAACAAC
This sequence comes from Phlebotomus perniciosus, assembly GCA_918844115.2. NCBI lineage: Eukaryota > Metazoa > Arthropoda > Insecta > Diptera > Psychodidae > Phlebotomus > Phlebotomus perniciosus. The sequence goes on along the minus strand of CAKKOB020000324.1, from coordinate 36,933 downwards.
GAATGCCATACCAAAATTCAGGACACCGGGACATCCAATAAAGTGATTTGGGTGCTTCATGTTGTTCTCCAGAGACATAACTACACCGATACCCTCAAGAGCGAAGATAACAGTTCCGAAGAACATGGGCATGTGCTTCAAGTCCGCAATGGCGTGGCGTTCAGAGACGGCTGGCAAGTCAGACAGGATGTAGTACATAGTGATGCCCATTCCGGCGGCAATGAGAACATTGGCAACCATTGAGAAGGGTGTGAGGTACTTGAGATTGCGAATGAGATTGACGAGGATCAGCGGCAGCAGGAGGAAGGCCATATATACGCGCACATCGAGATCCACTGAGTAGTAGTGATCGACAACTTGCTTGATGTTTGTTGCAACGAACACAACGTACACGCAGCAGCAGCCGATGAGGTCCACGACGAGGAAGAGATTGATGATGAATCTGGCGAAGCGGGACCACTTGTGCAGACCCTCGGGTCCAGCGAGGAAGGCCGTCTCGGCGATATCGGCGAAACCGAGGGAGGGAATTTGAGCGCGTCGACAGAGTTTGTGGGAGCATTTGACCAGGATGTGAACGCAATAAGTGCAGATCAGGCCGATCATGAAGGTGGCTACCAGGCCAAACCACAGACCGGCGTTGAGGAAGGCTAGCGGCATTGCCAGAATGCCCGAACCCAGGGAGCCCTTGAGCAGATGCACCAGAGTCTCACTGTCTGTGGTGGGATGAGTCACCTTCCGGTGCTCAAATGGATTGTACTCTCCAGCTTCCTCATCCTTGCGCAACTGGACGAGGGGCAGCGTGGATCCAGCCGCCGTGGCTGCTGGAACGTCATTCATACTAGCTTTGGACATCGTGTATAACGTATCTCTCAATTCCGTTCGTGCCGCTTGCCTCTTTTGATCATACTTTGTGATAATAGGGAATTCCTGCGGAAGAAGATAATTGCTCAATTAGAAGCTTGTTTAATCACTTGAATCTGCATAAAATCATATATTGTCAATCATAAACGGAAGGAGTGGGTGAAATTAATGAAGATTTTCATCACATCTTCAACCCACGTGTGTGTCTTGGCTATATAAAAACCTGTTGCTATTCTTAGCTTAAATAAACTCAAATCATCATAAAGGAAACATTTCATTGAAACATTCAGTCTCTCAAACTCTCTTCCGCCTCAAAGGTTAATGCCAACAAGTGTGTCTATGCTAAATGTCTCCACTAACCAGGCGTCTCCATTGACGTATATATGTTTTGCATATTTATTTTGAGGTATTCCTCGAGCCAGGCGCCAAATGTTGGTGTTATTTTTAGTGCTAAACTGTGAGAAATATCATGAGAGAAAACATTACCCACCCCCCATCCCACATATTGCCCAATAGGTGTCACAGCATCAATTATAATCAGTGTGATTTCGTGTGTCTTTCGTCTGCTGTGCGCCGAAAAAAAGTCCCACATCAAGTATATTGTGCGTCGCGGCAAAAGAATCGGCTATTTTTAATAAATTTTCAAGATATCCAACGCACTTGGCGTTCTCGCGAAATCTCCCCTTCTTCGTGGGCCAATTTTCATCATCTTCTATTTTGTTGATTAAATATATCTTTACGTATGAATGGGATATTTTTTTTCAAACACTTTAATGGTTGGCGAGAAAAAAGTTAGTGGGTGGCGGATTTTAAAATGCAAAAGAGGAATTTTAGAGTCAAAAAAAAGAACTAATAATAAATTTGAGTGGATGAATTTTTTGCCAAAAATGCATGAATTGTAATGACAATTGCGTGGAATGTATTTTGTGGTTGTTTAAATCTGAAACAAGTTGAATTTTTGTGTAGAGAGGGAATTTTTGGCATTGATTTTTGGTGCAATGAACGTCTTTTGACCTCAAACTGGTTAATTGGGAAGGTGATTGAGTGTGTGTAATTCGCTTTATTAATTCACATTTTCAAACTATTGTTGGCTAAACATCTAAACACGGAATCTTTTCCTCAAAAAAAAAACTCTACCGCTGAATTGTCTACTTGTCCCTCAATCGTGGTTAGAATAAATCTATCGTTTTAAAGTTATTTCTTTTGGAAAGAGAAACGCAAATTCTCGTGGGTGGGTGAAATGGATTCAATGTGTTCGTTGTTAAGATTTTTACTAGCCTGGCGCAAAATGTTCGACTTTTGGGAAAGATAAACTTGACAAGATTGAAGGACACGTGCTGCATTTTGCGACCTCTCAAATGGAGGCGCCTGGTGGTTACAGTTTTTCTCTCATTCCAACGCACTAAAAATAACATCAAATTTCAAGGTTTCGTCTCGACCGTCTTCCTATATCTGCCATCCCACAATTGGCGAGAATCAAAATGTTTGGGGGTGGATAAGTCTGCGAGTGACTGGCGAAAATCGTTATTTCACATAGAATTTTTTAAATATATTTTTTTTTGGGTTGTGATATCGGGAAACCTTAGGGTTTTTGTCTCCAATCAAATGTCTCCATGACTAACTGAATGCAAATATTTTCTTCCAAAAAACTTTTTAAATTAAAATTTATGATTTGTTTGCCCCTTAGGAATCAGTCCAATTACTTTCTTAATCAATACCCTAACATGTTTACCTTTATTTCTGCTTAGCACGCAAGAAAGAGGAAACAATTGGATGAAAACTTCACCCAGCTGATTCACCCTTTCCAAATTACGTACAATTGGAAAAAGAATATGGAAAAGAATTCGCGACCTTGGAGGAAAGTTCAAATCGAAAACTGACACAGATTTTTTACACTCTTCTGTTTAATATAAATCCATAAACCTTGAAGGATTTTTCTTTGATTTTTTTCTGTTATTAAACAACTCAACGCGATTTGTTTATTCACGAGAGTGAAAAGATGGAGAGACTTAATGTCTCACGTGAATCATAAATAAGAAAAAAAGGAGACTCTTAAAATATCTCTGGATTGAACTAAATTGCCGAAAAAGACCGAAATTAAACCCAAAAATTTTATACTCACAAAAATTAATCTCTCATTTCGTCTTGGGGATTTGCATGCTGAAAATTTGACAAATTACTTCGCCCTCGAAAATACTTGAGCCAACGACAGATTCCACGATATTTTAATTGCCAAAAAGAGCTTTTAAACTGCGAGCTACCGCCTTCGTGAAATTATCATCCCGTCTCTCCCACATTTCTATGGTCGTGCTGTGGCATGAGGAATAAAAAAAAACAGCCACTGATTCGAATTGCCCAGTTCATCTGCCAAGAATCCACCAGATATTTTTTCCTCATCTACTGGCTACTCAAAAAACCACACGAAATTTCGTCTCACATGTGCCAAAAAGACTCCGCAGCAAACAATGTTACAAGATAAATACTGACTTGTAAGAGGAGAAGCATGTGCCACGTTTACTGTATTGAGCAACCTTCAAAGTCTTCTTTCACAATCGACTCAATATATACTTTAATTGTATTACTGATATGCGTGATAAAGTTTTTCTACTTGAAATCTCGCGATTCAGTTAAACGATCAATTAAAGATCGTTAGAATTTTGAGAGTTCTAACAGTATCTTAACTGTTGCTTCATTTTGGAATTTATTCTGATCTTTCTTCAATTGGAAAGCTTAAATTTAGACGTTATGACTTCTTGTAAAAAAAATATATGAATTTTAAATAACCCCCAGGCATAAAATTTGCAAAAGAAATTGTGCAATTTAAGACTCTTCACATGAGTGATTACATTTGGTCAATGCTATGGCATTTGCGGTTTGGCAATCCCAAGTTTGGGCTATAATTTTTCCCATTCTGGGTAATTTTTATCATTAAATAGTGGTTATAGATATTTCTAGATTCGGCAGTTATATTTAAATATCCAGTGGGATTCGGTTTGTCGCTCATCCCCTCTGTCATCCTAATCTAATGTTTTATTGTCTGATTTCCTTGTGTTCGTGAATTTAATACAAAAGCATCAGGTCATCGATACATCGCGCGAGAAAGAAGATCAAGGACATAATATTGACGATCCAGATAGATTAGCATTCCTGCAGACTCAGTCTTGGAAAGATAGCAGATAAGCCTCAAGGCTTGGCTAAATCAGCAACTTTGGAAAGAAAAGTGGAGGAGATAAGGCTATAGAGAAACCTGCCGTCTTGGCATTTTCTGATGGCACATGCGGGGAACTTTTTTACTGCCAACTTTGGTCAAACGAACACCCGTGTTGCAAATATTTACACAGAGTGTTAAAATATTCATAAACAATTTTATGCAATCAAATGAGCTCAAAGCTGCAAAATTCCCCCCAGCAGATCGGAAAAGTACTTGGATGGGGGTCACGTGAACTTCCTCAATCCTCTTATAGGGCACTGAAGGTTCTTCTTGGCGTGTTCTGGCCACGTCGATGAGGAAGAGGTTTTAAATGCGACGAAAGGGAGGCATAAGAGGGAATTCCTTGTCGAAGGTCTATCACGAGAAAATTGGCAGTGTTGCCAAAGATGTGAAAACCGTGTCACTGTCCTTTTCATTTTTTTCCCACCCATTCATCTCATTCAGCAAAAACTTCATTATTATAAATCGTGAAAGTCACATACAATATATAGTGCCAAATGGCTCAAACTGAGATACTCAAAGAAGGCGTCATAATCTGCCTCACGGTACCAGATCCAACCAGTTCTTGCGTCTCTATCCGACCATAAAAAGCTCTGAAGCCACGTCAAGTATAATCAATCGGCTTTTGAACACACCGGAGAGATTTCCGGGCGCTCCACCATTCACCTGTGCGATTCCAAGTGTCTCTCTCCGTCTCTTTTGCACATCATCATGACGCTTGAAAACGGCGCCAAAAAACAGTGAGATAACCGACATCAACTGCGATGATGACTTCTCGAGGAATTTGCTTTTCGGTTGTATATTTTTGTTGCTATTTGAGGTCATGACACTCGGCTTGCAATTGTTTACTATTTTGCAGGGTCATCCAATACCCGCGAATCTCTTCTAAGTGGGATGATGGGCACAAGTTTGGATGAGTCGATCGTAATCACTTTTAGAAATAGCACTCATCACTTGAAGTCAAGAGGTGGGCTTTGTGGTAATTTAGTAGAGTTGTAAGCTTTTTTTTTGGTTACGATGATTGAAGAGTGAGATAATCTAGAGTAGTAGTAAATTTTTGCGAAACGCCTGGAATTTTTGTGTAAAATACAGCAATTTTTTACAATAAAATTTAAAAATAAACGGTTTTTAATTTGAAATTGACAGTTTAATTGTCAAACTGACAGTTGATTTCACATTTGACAAATTGAATTTAAATTGTTTACAAATTTTTCAAATTGTCAGTTTGCCAACCGTCACATTGACAGTTAAATTACTGTCACGAATTTCTAAACATATTTTCTCCCCTTAATCAACTTCTCTTAGTAGACGCGTGATTGATTCGTGCTGATATATGAGGTGACGCCAGCGCAAATTTTTGCAATTATTCAGTCTTGTCATGATTATAATCTTATCATGGGGGAAAGCAATTGAGTAAATCTCATGTATTATGGCATCATACATAGTCAGTCTGATGAAATGTGTCATCAGTCAGGATGGACAGAATACGGATTGATATGAGTTCAATTGATTAAATTTCCATCATTTCGCGACTCCGTGGAGACTGCTGGCATGAGGGAAAAAACGCTTATGGGTGGTCACATTGACAAAGTCAATGGTGCCGGAGAGCACGTGTAACACATATGCAGGTAAAATGCAAATTCATTGAATAATTTTGTCACAGTCGATAATTCACTGAATGATGAGTATTCAATTCACGTTCGATACCAATCATTTTTGCCTGGACAGTATATATAGCGACGATTATATACACTTGGGATGGTTTCTGCCTGTATCTGTGAATACACAGTGACCGAAAATTTATTATTTCCAGCGAACAACGATCGAGTTCACAAGAAATTGTGTGGACGGGTGAAAAAAACCCATGAAAGAAAAGAATAGAGAGCAGTCGTAGGAGAGAAAAAAAATGCCATCATTGTGGTAGAAAATGTATTTCAAATTTCAGTATGGAGCATAAAAAAGAGTCACTAAGATTTTTTTTTGCTTCATAGGCGCACACATGGACAGGCTTTTGCCTCTCTCTCTCCTACATCGATCGTCACAGTTGGAGACGATCTTGAAACTCTCAAGAGCAGGGTGATTCAGTGAACTGAAAAGTTGCATGAAATGGATGCTGTGTAGAGGCAATAGAATGCCTTAAGGTGCGCACGCTGCACCATCCATACGACACACGATCACGAGACTCGGCGCGATCATTGGCCAGTGATCTCGTGCGTGGGTATTATCAATTTCTCTTTTTATTGCCTCCATTGAGTGCGTCACGGTGACGATAATTGAATGACTAACACTATTTTTTGGCGTTGTATCATTCCCCCCATATTGATCGTACAGATCGCGATCTGTCATTCATAAATTTGCTAAATTGCTTGTAGTCACATCGTACTCCTTATTCAATTGTGACCAATTGTCCGCCACGATCAGCACTCTCTGGCTGGTCAATCTTCGCGATCTCTTAGTAAATCAATTTGTCCGTGCGATCACTGACTCCCCGAAAAATTGACTCTTCGACACGATCGTTATGATTTATTGAGCTTTTTTTCTCTCCATCCTCACGATCAATTGTGAAGGCAGTCGTCTAAAAATAGACATACGTGGTATTCTGGAACATTCTCATCGCACGAGTATCTCAGTAATTCCAATGCAAATATCAGGAGGTCTTCATGTTTGAGACTCGCGACATACATTATCTCCATCAGTTATCTCGTGGCGCATCACCCAAAAAAGATCAACATTCCACATCCAATTGTCCCACATGTGACGCATTTGCTGATGGTGTGAATCACACCGATAATTGGGCAAGCGAGCCTACAAATATTGCGAAATTATCTTATCACCTCCCCGTGAAGTCGCGTGAATGGAGCTTGGAGGCAGAGAGGCAAACTGACTGGGATGATAGTGTTATAAATGGTCCAAAATGAGATGTTCCCATTGACAAGACTTTGTGTAATGCGATATGTTTACACTCGATTTCACTGACTCAGGTGGTTTAAGCCACGGAAAATTCCTTTAATATTCAAATAACATGATACAATGGAGAGAAAGTTGAACAAGCGAGTATCTGTTCTTGAGCGTCTTGAGTCTAGGCTTATGGGTGGAGCGGAATCTGGTAGGCGTTACGGATAGGAAGTTGACCAAAAAGAATTGTATTCATATCGGTCAGGTTTAGCTTATTGATTAGGTGTATCAAATAGTTTAACTTGAAACAATGCTGAACCCCCGTTAGGCTAAACGTTGATATAACATTTCCGGATTTGGAATTAAGAATTAAGATTTCACAACAGCTATAAACTAACTCAGAATTCAAGATAATCTCGTCACTTTTAACCTTCAGAGTTTATTGTTAAAGTAAATAGCTTTTTTTTCGAGAAATACATAAAAAGCCTTAACTTCTTGTTCTTCATGGAACAATGAAAAAATGCAAGACAAATAGTAAAAAGTGATAATAGGAACTGATCTTTAAGTTAAATATATGACCAATATTCAAAATATGAGTCAGACTTTATGAGTAATTGCAAATTCTAAGATCTCAAGTCTTTTTCTAAATAAGAAACTAGTAAAGCCCTATTAAAGATACTAAACAGATCAGGACAATTTACTTAGACTTTCATTTATGACCTAACTAAACCTAGACTAGGACAATGCTAGGCTGTCTGGAATAATTTAAGGATCTTAAAGGCCTTTTACAAGGTCATTTGAAGGGTAAGACTTCCAAGGCCATTTGATCTTACTTGACGTCATGCTTGCGAATTTCGAACGCCAGTTAGAGGTAACTGACCTCAGCCGACCCAATGCGCCTGAGGGGCCTAATATGTCAATAGGGCTTTAACCGTTCACCAAGTGACAGCTGCCTTCAATGCGGAACAATACTGGGACAGAATAATTGGCGAGATCATGGGAGAGAGTGGATGTATTAATAGATATTTGAGCCAAGAGCCGGAAAGAGGGAGACTCCAAAATTGCATTGACGATCTCTTCGACGATCTAATCCGCAAGAATGATCATGAAGATTAGCCTGTGTCACCCTGTGGGTTTATGCTGTTGCTTTTGCTGTCGTTTCTTTTATATGCTTACTTCGAGCCAACACATCGGGGTATCGAATGTAAAGGAAGGTAGAGTGTCTTCGGCTCTCTCTGGGTTGATGTTCTCAGAATGCGTTTTCGCTTATTTCGCGAACGGAATTTTCCACTCACCCATACAATGATATGAAGGGGCGAGAGTGAGAGAGCAGAGCTATAAATATAACATTTTTATTTAAGAAACAAAACTATCGTCGCCTTTAGCTGCTCACTAGCGCCATCAACATGCGAGTGCAGAGACTATGGTGATCAATATAATCTTTTGGTGGATAGAAAATAGCTGGATGGACGGATGTGATGACTGGAGACAATGCTACCTGGACCACGCAGTGCATCTTGGCTCCAGGAAATTACCCTGAATCCTGGGTGCAGCCACAGATGCATCCCAAGATGTTCACAAACACCGCTAAAGATTCTACATAGCAAGTCGCGCGCTCCTCCTTGTCTATATTTAATCAACTTTTGTATATTGAATTTGCTCGCGAGGGAATATTTATCAGTCTTTTTTGTCTCATACACATAACTATTTCCTATTTTTATCGCTTGCACAAGCATTCAATGATAAGGAGGTTTTTATGTAACCTCACGAGCGCACACGGCGACGTTATCAGGCCCAATTTATGTTTTATTGAGACAAAACGGCAAAAAATTTCAGCACGTGATGACACTGTGAAAATATTTACGGGTCTCGTCAGTCCCCCCTGTGCGAAAAAATTTCCACAGAAAGAAAAATTCCCAAGGCGCCAGCAAAGCACATAATCTATGGTTAGTGAAAAGTCCCCAGAAGAATGATTACCAGGCCCGATATCGCGGCCACAGCTATTGATTCATGCTGACGATTAATTGGAATTTTTCCATGAACACTGCTTTTTTTCGGTATAAATTCTTTATCACTTCCCGCTTTTTATCATTGGCCCAACACCCCAGAGCGGCGAAAAAGATTCCGTATAAGTGGATTTTGAAGGGGAAGTGGAGCATAATTAAACTATTAACTTACAGAGTATTCCGTTGGCGCCAGTGGCGTTTTGGAAGAACTTTTGTGAATCCGATCCATCTTGGTCAGTTTTCTGGATAAATTCTCGCCAAGCAGATGATTTTTCCTCCTAAGACTTGAGCACCGAAAATGATCACTAAAAGAGCGTTTCTCTTTTCAATGTCCGTGAGTTCGTGTAAGAGATGTCTTTATGTCTCAGCCAAAAAATGCTTTTATAGACTTTCTTCAATGTTAAGAAGTTCTTTATAGATTGGTATCACTTAAATTTCAATTTTTGCCACATTAATCGCCTTTAATAGGCTCAATTGTTAACGAGACACGCAAATTTCACTCACACCAGAAATTAATACACCAGCAAAGCGCACCTCAATTGGTTAAAAAATGTCTCTTTTGCCGTGTCAACGGGAGAAAAGAAAGAGATTTCAAAATGGTCAAAAGTATTGAAAAAAAGATGTTGATGATTTTTCAATCTAATTGTCCGGTAGATGTGGCGCTTTGCAAATCGATTTAGTTCAATGGCGGGTAGAGCGACAGATTTGCTTCGAGGAATTTCACTGATACTCGTACAACCGTTTTTCAAGCTGTTCTAAATAGGAATGAGAGTCTCTTAATCAGCGAATATCAAAATAGAATGCCGATTTCCACGGCATGTGCCTTTACTTCTTCACTTGTGCCTCATACTTGTGTACCCGACCAATATATATACCATCGGGTACTCACACACACCCAACACATGGTCACTGCATTCACGATACAACGTCACGACAACGATATCGCCGTACATGCACTTGCCATGTGTGTGTTGATGAGAGTGTGTTGATTTTTCGAGATGGTGCTCGATCTCGTTTCACATACCGAAACTGCCACTCGACAAACTGCTAATTGCGTGGCTTCGACGTGAAGTTCCACCCTCTATGCAAGTGATTCGGGTTTAGCGAGTACGCAAACTGGGGTTTGAGTATGTGTTGAGCACGTGCGCGCCTAGCGTGAATGGTTCGAATAAACAGCCTACATCTGACGAGTTCGTACGACGAAAGTCGAACAAAATTTTCGTTACACGAAATGAGGAGCGAGAAACTTCTTGGTGCTATACAACCTACGAGTTCATACGAAGAAAACCGATTTACATTTTTTGTTGGAAAAGCCTTAAAAGCTTCTTTATGCTATATACAACTCTATTTGGAAATGTATATAGATTTATAATAATTATTTTTCGATTTTAGAGTTAATTCTAAAAGAGTTAACTCTAAAGAGGGTTAGAGAGTGATTTTAATTTACTAAGTACCGGGTTCGAATCCTGCCATTATCCGAATGACTTTCAGCTTTTTAAATCAATAAAACAAGATCAAATCTTAACTCAAACGTAAAATAAAGTGTTTTAAAACAATTAAAATATAGTTCTTAATTCTTTTTACTTCTCTTTTAACAATTGCAAAACTGTAAAATCGTCATTGAAAGTAGATTGCGAAATAGTTTGCCTTCTACTGGCATTTTTCATATTCCTATCATTTCATACACTGTTACGTTTCCATTATTTACATTTCGCTTGTTTTAACATAATATTTCCAACATCTCATTGCTTGGCAAATGTGTGTTGTGTTTAAAAATAAAGCTAGAAATTGCGCCATGAATTAAGATATGTGTCTAATTGTAAAGTCAATCAATAACCTCTTCCACAAGGTGTACAAAACTCATCAGAATATTTGTCCTGATACAGCATTTCCTCCATGATCATGAGACCCTGATATTGCGATCATTCACGATTTTTATCACTTTCATCCCTGATGTTATCACTTCTTTGAAGCATGACGTGTTAAAGAATCTGAATGATATAAGAGCTCATGAAAGATTTAAAGCCATTCTTCTCGAGAAAAGAAAAAGAAAACATATATCAAATTCAATTCTGTGACGTCTTCTAAGTGGAATTTTACTAATCCCACCCAGGCACCAGCTGAATTGGCAAAGTGGCAAAATAATTACAAGAATAAACACTTTAAAAGAAACAATATTTACATTATGTCAAAAATGCAAAGTTTTCAGGCTTTTTCCAGAATTTTTTGCTTGGCAAGTGTGAGTAATGTGTCTAAAGCTAAAGTGGTGAAAATTAAGCCCACTTTACTACATATAATACCTTCATACATTAATTGCTATTCAGACGATGTGAGTCACCCAAAAGTTGAATAAAGTGTTGAGAAACACTGAATATCTAAATGAATTGCATGCTTCATCTCTTGTTTAACCTCTAACAGACTGATACAGACGGACACACAGATTAAAGGACGCTTTTTCAATGGAAACTATAGGTTCTGCAAACTTGAGCTTCCTTATCTCTTAACACTCCAGTTTTTCAACCTTTTCTAGGAAAGTCATTCCAATTCGAAAGCAGAATAAACGAACCTTCGTCGTCATGGTAAATTGCACTGCTCATCGCTGTTGACGTTATGACGTCAACAGGTGAGAAAATATTTTCCCCGGAAGAAAGGAAATTGAGCGAAAAAACGGTTGAATGAACAATAGTAAGGCTTCTGAGGGGAAAAAATCGTATTACGCCAAATAAATCACATGGAACTTCAAGTGTTTTGAGATAATGTCGATTGTGTGAGATAATTTTTCAATTAATAAAATCATTTTATTGATTGATGATTTAATATACCAGGCGTCCGCTCCGAGAGCTTCCAACGGAAGCTTATATTGGATTTTCTAATTTCATAGGTTAGTCTAATGATTTTCCTAATTCGTCTCTTTATGAGAAATGAATATTTTGGTCTGTCAGTTTACATTTTCCAGTGATATCTTAATTGATTTCTTTCGCCGTAATCCAATAAAAGCTAACCAGAATTCCATAGAATGCATTTCGCTGTCATTCATTTCAACAGTTTGTATGTAAATTACGAAAGGTTTAACAATGAGGAATATTTCCACTGTGACTCTGTGGAAAAAAATACAAATGCAGAATAGAATTCAACCAACAAACACATGCTAAAAATATAGCACTTCCAGTCAAATAAACAGTACAAATTGATTGTTTTTAATCAGAATAAATATTTATGTGTTTTTCTGCAGAATTGACTGCATGATTGATTCTAGATATTAACTTCATGTTAACAAGACTCAAATCACAAGGTGTCGTCCATATTTAATCAGCAAATTAATACTATTATTGTTCACGACCAATGATGGTGAGCTATTGATCAAATTCATGCCTATATTTAGCTCCAGCAAATTTTGATTGATCATCACAAAAATGGAATATTTCCATTTCACACTTTTTCGGCACTTTTTTGTCTCCCCACGGCTGGGAAATCACAAAAGTTCCATAAGCAAAGTTCCCTGAGATAACAGATAACAAGTGCGCATATTTCGCGGGAACAGAAAATCAAGTGAAAAAAAAGTTAATTAGAAAATTTTTATCATAAACGTCTCAGACAGTTTAAAGTCACACAAGTTTTATGCCCTTGTTCCTGGCCATACCTTTGCTGAGCTTTGCAAGTCATCCTATACTGGGTTTAATATACATATATACAAATCCTCAACCTTTATAGAGAAAAATTTAGAAGGATTGAAGGTTAAAATGCTTCGCGTGTTTCGTCTTTAGTGCGGTTTTAAAGTATGGAAAATTTTACTGAAATAACAATAAAGGAGATTTTAAGTGAAGAAATTGCTATGTACAATTAAATAGTAAAAAACACAATCCTTTTATCATTTTATTTTACTGATTATATAGTTAGCACATGCCATTGAATTTTGTTTAATATCTTTTTATGTGCTTTTTGCGTTCAAAGGTTTTTGTTCTTTATCATAAAAGCGTCACCTGAAATTCCCTAAAATTGCGGTTAATTTTCCGTCGCAAAAACTATGTATAAAAATAATTGTTTTTATTGCTTTCAGCTTTATTTCCTTTGAACCAGTTTGTTCAGAAAACAACACGATAATTTTAGAGCGAGTGTACTTTCATCATATCACAAAAATATATATTTTTTTATTAAAATAAAGAGTGAAGTTTCTCTGGGCTTCTAATTAAAATAATGGCACTATAATGCAAGGGATTAAAAAACAATGTTTTATTTTAGTATTTTTAGCGCATATGGCCCTGGCCGCCGCGCGCCAAAGTGTGATAGTGTTGTTGTTATTTTAGTATTTATTCCGATAATTTTGTTCCATCCTGCCAAAATATACCAAGAATGAATATGAGTAATTAGCAAATAAATAGAAACTATATATTTCAGTCATCCCGTGTGATAATTCTAATAGATTTGTTTACGGGAAAGACACATGTCTCTTTGTAAAATTGAAAAAGCCCACAAACTTTCCTGAGAAAAAACTCGTCGCATAAGCTATTTTCCGCATAAATTAAGCAACTAAAGAGATTCTTCGTCACCAGGGGAAAAGTCAATAGTTTGCTAATTCAATTACCAGTCAATCTACATTGAACCGCTTCTGGTTTATCGCGTAAAATATTCTTTTCTGGTGACGTTTTCTTGGACTCTTATACGGAAAATAGACTCAAATTGTGTTTCTGTGTTCTTAAAACATATTCGCACATTAGGCATGTGATTCGGTGATTTGACCGCGAGTCCAAACAAATCGATCCAAAGATAGATTGTGGAAATGTATCTGATTTGTTAATAGAAAATCTCCTTGGAAGTGCGTCTAGTTTTTACAATCATTGATAAAGTGCGAATACGCATAAAGTCAAATATGTTGGCTCCCTTGGCGTTGAAGTGATAAATGTGATTTAGACTTCCACTTAACTCCAAAACGACATCCTCATCCGTCGTCTGATGGTGAAAATGACCCCCAAAAGACTTTTAATATGTCTCACGTCATAACGGTTAACAAAAAATTTACGAGGATGCGCAATTTTGTGCGCCTCTCCAGTTATTCCATCAATTAATTGAGGCATTTTCGGACGTCTGTCTCAATTGTGATCTGCTCGTGGTTGGCCCCAATGAATCCATCGAGCGTTGTGCGTCGTTCCTGACTCCCCAGGATGATCAAAGTGCGAACGTATGAATGGATTCTCACATGATATGGCGGGAGAATCAAAATAAGGCTGAGATACCAAGGCTTCACAGTGACTTTGGGGTCTATGTCACAGTTTTGTGCCTCGCAGTGTTTGGCTTCTTGGGGGCGGGAGGTGTGTATATCTGACCGTGTGACGTACGGAAAGTTTTGATCAAAACACTTTTAATTTTAGCCACATTCTTTACCCTCAAATAAATAATATAAGCGACATACCAATGATCATGATGAAAAAATATCTCTGGCTTTTTTTCTCTCTCTCTCCATTTCCCACAACAGGGTGATAGAAAGATGAGTTTATTTATGTAATTACACAGAGAGAAATTTTGATTTGGTTCTATTCTAAAATTAATCCAAATTTTTCTAAAAATAATCCTACATCTAATCGAAACTCAAACTCATAGATGATCCTGAATTTGATTGGATTAACATCAATCCAACTTTTGGGGGCAAAATTTCTTAATTTAATATTAGATTTCTCTGTGTGTTGAAATTATAGAAAACAAAAATTATATTTCTTTCGATGTTTCATAATCAATTTTCAGTCGTTGTGCAAAATATTTAAACTAAAACATTTAACGGTTTTTTTTTACCTTAATTATTTCAAATATTTCCATAACGACTAACAAGTTTAAAGCGAAATAATGAAACTTAAAATAATTAAAATTGCAAGTAAAAACTCGCACCTTAATCAAAGTTTTTAAACTCTCACATTAAATGACCTGTCAGGTAATTTTTACAGGAAGTGCGCAGAATTGCTGCCAGGAAACTTGGAACAACAAAGTCTAAACCTCTTTTTATGAGCCCAAATTCCTAAATACATATTATAAATCAACTATGAAGTGGAAATTGACGTAATACAATTCATCAATTGGTATTTAAAAGCAAAATAATAGAATTTGCAAGCTCCATGAAATACCAATTTGCAAATTATCTAAATCTCAGGGGACATTAAATGATGAATGAGCTGCAGATAAAAATAAAGATTTCAAGATGAAGATAAGTATCAAAGAGAGAACTTTTGCACTTTTGTATAACAGTTTCAAATTTAAAAACTCCACGCATAAGAGCTTTCTTGGTAATTGGCTCCATCTCGTGAGAGCTTATTGCATTATTCAGCAAATTATCGTCGAACAGGCGAAATTAAATCTCGAGACACACTTTCAGTGGTAGAAACGGTAAGGAAAACTTGAGTACGTTGATTTTCTATAAAAGTTGTAATTTTCTCTTAATTGTTTTAACGGAAGGTAGAATATAAAAGAGTGAGGAAATTGGCAATTTGCACGGGAACAGGGGAAAATTCAATGACAAAACACCATCTGATCATTCAATCAGACCTATTTGCTGACACACGTGAGTAATCAATGATTGTGATGAGATCATGATCTCATACATAAATTAATCTGCCGAAAAAGAGAGTTGAAAGAATTGAACTCACATACACTGGCGCGGGGAATTTAATTGTGTTGAAAGAGCAGAAAAAATCATTTCTTAATGGGTTTCCACTGCGAAATTCAAAAAGGTCAGAAAGACTATTAAAAAAAGAGTGACGGAATTCGTGGAGTATGTTTTTTTTTACTTTGTTTTTGAGGGGAAATATTTTTAGAGATTTTTTTCTCAAGACTGAGGAAGTCTTGTGGTGAGTACTTACTCAAAATTCGTCGTTTTTGTCGCCCAAGATGACAAAAAATGCCTCCTCAATGTCAAAATCAAGTTGCTGGAAATTCTTTTGCTGGGTTTATACACGATCAAGAACACAATTTATAATAATAGTCCGGCAAAAATTTTTGCTCTGTGATTTAAGACACAATTATAAGTTGATTTGCAAGAAATTGGCAAAAAACATAGATGCTACAGCAACTCACTACCGAGAGTAACTGATCACGGTGTTCACTTAGAGTTCATGAAATCACTGGTCCGTACTCTATTTGCACTGCTTGGTAGGAATTAATCAAATTCTTTATTACAAAATCACTCCGTTGTCATAATATGTGCTCTCAATGCCACACAAATCTCGAGTGGATGCGAACGCGATGGAATATCACAGTGGATTGATGCAGAGTCTGGCTCAAATGTGGACGGGAACCTTTCAATTAATGGCACCATCATCACCGTGCGATGTTCGCAAATGTGTCTGTCGGCCTAACTCCCCTACTTTTCGCGGAGGTGAAGGAGAATTGCCGAAAAAAAATTCTTGGGCTGATCTCAGACTCATACAGAAGCACAAATCACACAATGGTCCAACACAGCACCAGAACCTAATAACTTATAGTTCTGGTTTGTTAATTTTTTACCTCCTTCAATGCCATGTGCTTTGCGGAAAAAAGGGCGAAGCAAGACAAGTCACTGAATTACCAATTCAAATTAACTTTGAACAGGAGACGGATTTTAGGACGGATTTGTCCATAAGATACTTCAGATCTGAGCACCTGTGCAATTTGTCAAAAGACTCTATTGCAGTGGCTTTATAATAATTGCAGTCAGTATCAACATGTGAAGTACCTTTCATAAGCTTTGTCACGGTGCTCACACTCACTCATAATGACACAATTTTATATAATTTTTTTTTTATTTAAAAAATAAATCACGTAACTTTTGCGAACTTTATAAATTTGATGAAAAAGTTCCTAACACTTTGCTGATATTTTTGTTTCTCTTCGTAGCTGAAAGCAAGAAGATCTCAATGGCGTGGGGAAGGAAAAAAATACAACAGAGATACACATCAGTCTACACTCGGAAAAAACGGCTCCAAAGACGCCTACACAATAAACAGGTAATATGTATTCAAAATACAAGGAATAGAATTTAAATCTTTTAATTTAAATACCTTTAATTAAATTATCGTTTAAAATATTTATATAAGAAACAACATAAAATTGTCGCTTTTTGTTTTATCGTTAAACTAGGTCATGTGTATGTTTTTTTACAAAAAAACGAAGCATCTGATCAAATTCAATTAAACAACTTTTTATCACGAAACATGTCGTATTTTATAACCAAGAAGAATTATTTTAACAATAAAATACTTTTCTCACACTAATACACAAAATATAAAGAAAATTCTGTATGCAAATAAAACAATTTCCTCTCGTGCCTCTATTATCACTCATGCGCGATATTTTATGTTCGACTTCTTAAGAGCGGAAAGCGCAATCTTGATTTTCCACTATTATTTGCCTTATCGCAGTGTAATTCAATTTTTCTGTCAAGCGCAACAGATAAGTTTGTTTGAGAATAAGAGAAAATAAACTCGTATAAAAATTGCCGTGGAGGCGCCTGGTGCGAATCTTCACTCCTAATCCACCTGGCGCCTCCATCGCGTGGGTATTTTCGGCAGATATTTGGGATTTGTGCTTTCAATGTGATCATCAGTAATCAACTAGTTTCAGTGGAAATTTATCACTCTATTTGTTGTGTGGCCCATTTTGATGTTATTCCAGGAAAATCACAATTTATGCGAATTGCAGAAGCAAAGTGGGGTTATTATTCTCTCAGCAATTCAATGGGCTTCTCATATTTTGGAAATATGGTGTGAAAAATTGTCCGTAGCTTTCGTAAGGAGTATTTTCGGGCACTGATTCTTGTTTTCGCGTGATTAATATTTGTCCAATTACTCTGGTATTTCCTCTCTTTAGATTCACTATTCAAACTGAAGCATAGCGTTCGTTGTGATAATATTTGGATATGAAATTCATAAGATATTCGATGAATTCGGAGTGACCAAAGGCTATAGAGAAAAACAAGAACTCTGCAGAACATGCGTTAAGGTGGTGATTTTCAAGGTGTTGCGTGTTTAGATTAATTGTTGTAAACTTCCTAGAATATGTCTCTTGTTTGCTCTTTCGCGTCCAGTATGATTTTTATTGACACCAATCAGGAGTCATAAAGTGTTGGGTGCGATTATTTCACTTGATTCTCGGCTCCTCTTTTTTTCCACACTCCTTCTTCAACCATAGCTTGATGTGTTGTGTGAAAACAAGAGCAATCAAAGTGATAACATTAGCCACCCACTCCACCTCGTTAGCCAATTTATTGTCAATCCGCGCTGAATCGTTTCCTCTCTGGTGGTGGAGCTTTTTCAATTAATCGCACCAATTGGCTTCTCCCGGACTTTTAGCATAGCAATCTTGGAACCTTGGCTACAATGCGATAACTCCAATTGGCTTCACTGTATGCGAGAGAGATTCACCGGCACAGAGCCACTGTATAGGATATTCAAGTAGACATTTCCTTATTTGAGCACTTTTCGATTGTTGACGACACATTCTTCATAATCTGTGTCATAATATACCTTTTTGCCATTGCTCAATTGCGCCCAGAGGCCACAAACATGATCTATTTGTGCTTCTCACGAGACTTCATCCTTTTCAACAGAAGCTGGAATGGAATAATCCAAGAAAAAATTCCACAGCCGGATGGGGAGATTGTTTGTTATGAAATCTTTAAGTTACCAAAAATGCGATAATATTTGAACATTAAGTTCAACGACAAAAGCACATTTAAGTGTAAAATATTCGGATGCTCAAAAACAATAAGATTTTTTTTTTTACAAAATCTTAATTGAGACCATCGTTCCATTTTTTTGTACACTGAATAAGAATCTTTATTTACCAACAGTGAAGGATTACTCTTGACAATAAAAGAGTTTATCACATGAGAAAAGTTTATTCAAAAATTAGAACGAGTTATCGGAGGAATGCCCCGGTATTTATAATTTTTACATCTCCAAGATAATTGGGTAATTCCAAAAAAACAAGATCCAATACAGCAACTCCATCAGTCTAATCAAAATTGCAGTTATCATTCCAATTTGAGTCTCGAGTTAATTTCCATTGAGTCACCGCGATCTTAGCTGAAACCAAAGTGGAGTCTGCAATGAATAGTGGGCGAACAAGTGCTCATCATCAACAATTAGAAAATAAATCAGAGGCTCATGGAGCTTGTTGTGCTCACAGAAAGCTTTTGTGTAACACTTGATTAAGCAAAAAGTGGGGAAAAATATGAATTGTCGAGTGATTTATTTTTTGTTAAATTACTACAAGGGGTAGTCATATCGCGTATCAGATTCTTAAGTTGTTTATCAGTTTTTCAATTAAGAAATTAGTGGAAAATCCTGGATAGTTCTATAATGTTGCGGAACTTAAAACAGAAGGAAAAGTTTTAGCGATAAGTGTTTGTGTTACAATTCCATAAACAATATATATAGGTAAAACGGAGTTGTTGTCAATATATACGCGTAAAAATAAAGGCTCGTCAGCTTTTCATTGAATTATCTTTCACATGATTTCTCAGGCCTTATCAAATGCTGGATCATCAAGTTTGATGAGTACTTACTACCCTGACTTTTCGCAGTAACAACTAATTATAGAATTTAAAAACTTCAAGCTAACTTATAAAATACTATTAAAACAAGACAAATAACTTGTTTATGATAAGCCTCTTTACCAAAATTCCTAAAAGTCACCGACAAAGTTTCATACATGTCTTCCAAAATAGGAAATACCGAAATTCACAAATAAGTATGATTTATACTTTATTTAATAGTTTAAATTTAATTTATCCCACCATGGATAAAAACACTTTATTTTAAATTTAAAGCACAACAAATTTAATCTTGAAGCTCCTGAGTCTGGAGAAGAATTTCATTCTCGCGAAATTCCTCATAAATTAAACTCACTTCTAAAAATATGTGGCTTGTAAAATCATACAAAAACATTCTTCCTTACTTAAAAATAACTGTTGGAAAATCTGGGAATTCCCCCCTCGACGTAAGTGTCGAAAAACTGATCGCCAATTCAATTAAAATATTTATTCAAAACCCACATTATAATTTATTATACACAATTCCCAGTGGAAATTGTCATGCTGCTGAGCCCTGTAATTGGGTGTTTATCATCCAAGGGTGTATTAATTTTGAGATTTTTTTTGTGTAAGTGGAAAACGGGCGCGTAAATCGCGTATAAATCGAAAAGTACTTGGTAGATCACTCGAGAGGTGTTGCTTAGAGCCAATTGAATGACTTGATGCGGTTTGCTCTATCGCAACAATTTCTGATTGTGATGTCACGAAGAAGGTTGTGGACGATTGCTAGGTGACCTCCTGCCTGATCAAGAGGCACTCAATCGTTTGTCAACGGTGATCTCAAATAGGGAGAAAAAAAGTATATATTCTCAAGTGGGAGTGCGTGGAAAATTTCACTTTTCACACGTCAGACATTCCTTCACAGGGTTTTTCTAAAGACCACCAGCAACTTCTTATCTTGCGGTATATCTTGGGCGATCGATCGTACTTCCCCAAGCCGTTGGAGATGTATCTCTTCTGTCTCCGACGGGAAATCCGCAATAAAAGAATACTGTTCTTTTTTTGCCAGCAGATGCTCCCTGAACATGGATTGGTTGAGAATCTTAGAAGAAAAAACTTTACTCTAAGTAATTCATCGCGAAAGCTCTACATCGCGGAGGATCATCTTGATATGCAGAAGGTGCTTCAAACTTTGGGAAAATGTGTCGATGATAAAAATATGCATGTGTTTAAATTTCTAGATGAGAAAGACGGAGATAGAGAGAGAGATTGAAAATTGTCCGTCAAAGTGGACGTATAGTCAATTTTGTGATCTTGTGTGTTGACGGTTTGCTTTGGCGCGGCTCTACTTAACCTCTTGGCGTGAGGAGACCTGAGCCAGTCGCTTGGAGACACTCGAACACGGTGCAACTCTGTTGAAAATTGCTGTGATTGTGGTATTGTGGAAATCACAGGAGTTCAACTCTATTAATTTTTTTGTAAATTCAACCATAAAGTTCTCTTCCAAATGGACTGTGCCTGTTTTATGTGAACCTTAAAACAAGATCACATATTTTTTCGTGAATTTTTCGTGAGATCTCTTTAAGAAGATCGCGAGTGCAATATTGCCAACGGATGATCTCCCGAAGAAGCTGTCGGAAATAATTTAATTTGGCAAAGTGTCCCAGTGATCGTAATATTGAGGTAGTGATCGCATTCGTTGACACTAAATACATCACTTTCAAGTTCAAGTGCACATAAATAGCCCACCAAAAAGCTGTTAGTCTATTTTTGTGACTTTTCCCTTTTTTTCGAAAAAAAAAATCTTCAATCACGAAACACAAGAAAGAAACCCTCCATCGTCGAGATACAGGTAACAGTTTACGCTTCCTTAAACACTTTTTCCTGTTATGTATATAAACTTTAAAAGCTCCCTTCACATTGTAACGATCTTGCAATTTCAATCGACCTTCAGCCTTCCGGATTTTTTTCTGCTTTCAATTACTTTAAGCAAATATTGATGCTTTTTTTCTCCTCACTTTTGTCTCTACGCAGAACATTTTTCTCAAACATGTTTTATCACTCCGAATTGATCGTTAAAGAGAAATATTCAACAAGAATTTCAGTTGTGAATTAAATTAAATATTACTGTGTAGACAGAGGGTTGGAGGCAGTAAAAAAGTGTGAGAGCTGAAATAAAGCTGGTGTGCGACTGGCTAGGTGTTTATTTGTAGAAGAAAATAATGAGTTGTGTGAATGCTCAATATTCAAATGTCCGTCAGAGGATAGTGGAATTTTCCTAGACGAGAAAAATTCTTGAGGCTTCGCTTCTTATTTCACAATTCACCGCACAAAATTTCATCGTCAACCGAATAGATTAATCTCAGTGTCTCGTAAAATTTATGAATAATTTTTTCTCGTTCGCGATCCGTTGCAAGAAATTCATCATTGAATTAACTAATTGACCTTCCTGCAGTTTGTTCATAAATCACCTCTTTTTTTATGATCATCCAAAGAGAGAGAGAATCACTTGTAAACTACACGAGGTTGCTAGCTAATCGCTGCTTTTATCATCAATAAGTACCTCATATTATGTGAGAGATCACAATTGATTTGAGCATTATACATCGACATCTTCACCTTTTTTTCTCGAATCATCAACAGATTACATATAAAAAGTCTGTATTCATTTTTATGATCCAAGAAGTATGATAGTGATATATTACGATTCATTCATAAATCAAACACTCAAATAAGGCAACACAGTGGCAACGTTTTCATACTATGAAGAATGCAATAAAAGGGGACAACTTACACTGCTTGATTCAAGATTAGTGGCAATCGTTATGGGTTTATAATGAAATTGATTGATTATTTCTAAGGATATCCTAAGCTTTGATATTTTTACCACAAAATGAGTCACGGAAAATTTTTGCTTTCTTTTAGTGACGCATTTTGTGCAAGAATATTTTTAACTTGACTTCCCCGTGACAGTTTAAAAGAGAGCAAAAGAATTTCTGATATCTTTGACGAATTGCTTATACAAAAATAAAATTTTATTCTTAGTCAAAGAAGAAGAAGAAAAATCGTTAAATATTCTAAAAAAGAAGTTGAGATGCTGCGCGAGAAATATGATCAGCAGTCTTGTTAAACGTTTTGTCTTCAATCTTTCGATGTTCACTGTATAATCCGCGGTTGAGTGTTTGTATGATCTCGTGTTTAGCTCCATTTCTCACACCTTCCACGAACACGAAGGCTGAGATGGAGAACAATATCGTAAATAACAATTAAGTCATAATTTTGAGCCCATCTGCGTCTGATCCTCAGTGATAAGTGGACAAATCGTCGTGACACTCAAATTTCTCGTATTTATCTTCAAGAGGTTGGTGGCTTAATCAAGCACTGATATTTGTCTGCTTCTCCTGACTCCCGAGCACTGATAATGAAAACTCTCCTCCTTGAGATAATACACTCTCTCTTTATTATACCTCTTCAAAAGAGGGCGACAATTGTACCCTAATTTTTCGCTCGTCAGCCTCGGTCAATTTCCCGCGCGATCGTCCAATTATATTTACACACATCGACAAAAAGATTGACGACAATTGAGTGGTTTGTGCTACATAAAAAAATTATTGTTCGCTAATCCCATTTAGAGTCACAAATAACACCGATTTAACAATAACATGAATAGCTTGTGGAAAGAAGTGATTCTTTTTTTTTATTGAAGGAAATTACCACAGTGTTGTTTTCCGCATTTTCCGCATAGTCAAAACTTTTGTGCGATTTACTTTTCAGCCAGAAACTCCCCTTTTATTCGTTTCCAACTGCAATCGATGAAGGTCAAAAAAGCGCACTCAAACTGCCAATTGAACGAAAAATTTTAATTTTAAGCGATAAGATCTCCCCACGTGATTAAAAAATGCACATATGCGCTCGTTATCGCGCGAGTCAATTATAAATTCAACATTATGCAATATGCAATTGGTATATTATGTACTGGTCAAGTGAGAACCGAACAATTTATTGACGAATGACTCGGTGAGTGAATCTTTCAGCGCCAATTGAATCCATGTGGGTGGGTATTGTGACATATTCTTCGAGACAGCGAATAAGTTAATTTGTGATGCGAGATTGCAATTTGGCAAGTTGCTTTTCTCATCTTTTTTTGCTGATTACTCTATAGGAAAATTCCATTTCTTTTCTGCAAAACATCTTTTAAATAAATATAAAGAGCTCCACTAAGAAATTTATTTCTGAGGAATTTTTAAGGCTTAGTTAGTTTAAGTAGTGAAATAAAATTAACTAAAAAAACTATATATAATTGTACTATATATAATACAGTCGTTATCTCTTTAATTAGAATTCTTTTAGTAATGCAATATGATTCATTTCATTTAAGACACCATTTTTTTTAATTTGTACTAACTTTACAAATTTTTACTATAATGATCTATTAATTCGCACTATTAAGAGTAAAACTTACATGCGCTTGATTTTTACCTGAGAATTAATGTTAGGGTCATTTCCCCACGTGTGTCAATTTAAACATATGTCCCTGAACACCTGTAGATTCTGAAAATCACTAAATTTCCCGTTTTCCAACACTTACTGCCATAAAGTCGCTAAACAGTTTAAATATTTACTACAAACATGGCAAAAAAAAGTGCAAAACTCTTCAATTACGTTAGGTATATAAAATTACTCTAAACAGACAATATTTTGTCAAGATTTTGCGTTTCGGAACGGAAGTTTAGCAAACAATAAATAGTAAGGTTTTGATTTTTATTCTACTGATTAGATTCTTATCAAGTTTGAGAGAATTGTTTTGTTTTGGAAAATAATCGCAGAAAGTACTTAGAATTAAATTAAATTGACATTCCACTCACATTGCGCACGATTTTAATTGATTTTAAGAGAACCAGATTTTTTAAATTCCTTTTTACGCGACCTGCTGTTGAAAACTTATACTATTACGTAAAAGCTTACAAAAAAAATTAATCTAATTTCATGTCATTGTTTTCAAAAATTTACCAGCTATCACACTTGGCCCTAAAGAACTAAACCACCTTGTGTTTGAGGTTTGATAGTCAAGGACAACACATATTTGACCTGGAAATTAATCAAATTTTATGCCCACAAGTGTGATGCAAGCGATCTCTTTCAATGTCGTGCCAGAGAAAGCCAAACAGTTTTTTTTCAACGATGCGATGGTATTTCAACCTATAGGCAAATCAGAAGTCGGAAGGTTTAATTAGACACCAAACTATTCTCTTGGGGTTTTTCTGAGAATTATTGCCCAAGAGATTGGCCGAATTAGAAGAATTTGGAAAAGCCAGCAACATGAAATTATGCAAACTTTTATAAGATGATAAGCACGATCATGAGGCATTTCAGTGGTCAAATGGAATCCAGGGAGAGAAACAAGGTGTGGCCACGAGCAATTTCTAACGATACTCCATCGCACTGAATGCATTTTCAAGAATCGATTGTTTGAAATGCACTGAATGACAAGCTATGATTACGACAAAGCCAATTCCCCGAGTGGAAAAAAAGTGTGTATCAATACAAGATCACGATCACGGAAATTGAAGCAAACTCCATTGAATGTCACGCCAATTTTCGATTGAGGCTGGCAGACATGAGTGATCCCCTTCGCTAATCACTATGATTTTGCGCATTCCCACGAGGTGATAGAAATCTATGCAAAAGTTTCTTTCGCGTGCTGGTCACCCACGTGATCGGAGATTTATGATGAGAAATTCCCTGGTGAAAACTCTCAGACAGACCCAATGCAACACCCATTCATTGGGCATTTTTAACCAGTGATTGTTTCCAAGAATTAACAAATATTGTCATCAAGAGGAATTGTGATTACAGTAGATTTAGCTGAAAGTTAGATATATGTTGCAGATATCACTTAGAGCATTCTTAAATAGTATTGCAAGTGGAATTATGATAAATAATCAGGGAGATAAGGCAAGGAGTTTGAAAATTTGAAAAAATAACGAAATTACCCCGGTGGATTTCATTTAAGATTTTGGGCTCTTTGGAATGATCTCCCCAAGCTCTTTAAATATCCAATTTCTAAGCAAAAGAATCTCAAACCATACAAACTCATGGAGTATAATCGTCTCCATCACTTGGGGAATTCCGCTGCGACTGTCGGAGAAAGACAAACAAATGGAATGCCATCGAACCATCAACACAGTCGGTGTGTGGCTCAAGAATTGGCAATATACGTAGTTCCAAGAATCGATATAAGCAACTGGATTTTTCCGGTTCGCAACGAAAAACTGGTTGCCCGTCAAAAATTTGGAAGACCAACAAAAATGCTCAAATCAAATTACATCTCCTATGCTTTCAGCCTCCGTCAAAATGGCAATATATGCTAATAAGAAGAAAGACACACGCTCGCATGAAATGACGAAAATCGGGTGGAAAGGACTAAATGTGCCGCAACGACTCGATCACATTTCGCGGGTGTTGCACCTAATATATAAGAAGGCATTTTCGCAAGATCCACACGACATCTCCATCTGACAAATCGTGATTAGGAGTGAGTGAGATGGCGCTCATGTGAGCACGTAAAATATAAATATTTACATTGGATCGTGAGGTGAATGATCGATGTAGGATAATAAATAAAGAAAATTGCACGTGTAGCACTTTGAAAATATGCAAAAAGTACTCAAATTATCGTGAAAAAACTACTTATTATGACGCCAAAATAGACAAGATCAGAAAAGAGACATATAATACATCGCGAAGTAGGGGAAAAAAACGTAAATATTTCTTATATGTTTCCCTTTCTCTCTTTTCGTCATTCTCATATGATTCTCCACACGCTTATATGGTTAGTGGGGCCAAATGAGATGAAGGAGGTGAAAAAAATCCCCACAAGATTGGGAACACAGCAATTTACTGAAGGAGAACAAGTTTTCAAGTTCCAATATGAGATTTGCGTAAAAGATATCGATTTTTTATTTTTTTTTTCTTTAGCCACACTCCTTAGACAATCTTTAAAATAGTTTCTTATTTTTTCTTTATTCTGACTTTTTTCCCAACCACAGCACAATTTATTCGATTAAAGGAATTTCCATTTATATCACGGGCAACCAATGAACGTCCAGGGAAGTGAGAGTGGTTTTTCAGAGAGTAGAGTTGTCCGTAAAGAATTCAAAACCAGTATTTCTGATCGATCTTGATTGATTTTCAACTTGAAATCAGATGCTAATATACAAGTGGATTCACGAGGACTTGAATATATTTGTTCTCTGGAATATTATTATATTGTTACACAAAATTATAAAATTCAAGAACGTCATATGACGTCAAGCTTGCAAAATAATCCAGACATTCATTAAATCAGCGTTGTAACTGGAAAGTTTTTATTAAAATTCAGTAGAATTCAAATTATCAAAATACGCTTCAATTTAATAGAACAAATAAAGAAAGAATAATAGGAACATACACTGAGAAAAATAGTCTATTTTAAATTTAAATGTTTTTGAATTGGTTTTTAAAATAGAAAATGAATAGAAATTGATATTTGAACTTAATATTTCTTTTTAGAAGCCCTCAACTCATATTCGGCAACTTTTATGAAATTTTCCCGTCTTTCAAATGCATTTAATTCCATCAAAATCGATTAAGAACAATCTTAACTAGAGAGGTTTTCCCAAACCCTTGCAGACTACCCTTCTATAATGAAAAGTTTGACGAACATTCAAAGAGACCTTTCTTTTCCTAAGCGCTCAAATACCGTTCAAGAGCCTTATAGGAAATTTTCTCATCTTTAAAATGGTTTTAATTTGATCAAAATTGGTTAAGAACAGCCTTAACTAGAGAGGATTTCCTAAACCCTTTTATAAGTTAGATATTATAATAATAAAAATTATATTACGCCATTTTGATCTTCTTACTCGCCAGTAGCGATAAAAGATGTATTTGTTAAATAACAGAGACATTATTATGTTTAATAAAATCTTTATCTAAACATAAATTAACTACCGATGCTGATGAATGACATTTGATGCAGATCAGCAAAATTTCGCAGATTGTTTAATTGAAGACAATGCAAAATCTGGTATACGGTTTTAACTTATGCGCTTATCCAAATTGGCACTTTAAGATGAAATAATTTAAAATAGCCATCGAAATATCTAAATCTTGCAAAGGTCTCTGAGGAATCACTTCGCGAGACAGCGATCGCCGGCGTTCACAAAAATAGCCATCTTGAAAGAGAAACTCAAATGGCATGATCAAAATATTCTCTCTGATTGACTGATCGTTCTTTTGAGAGAATGATCGAGCAAAAAAAGGAGTATTTTGCTAAAATCCCCCAGATTCGATAAAACATGTTTTGGTACATCATCTCAAGTTGATATTCATCCTTTCGCTTTATGATATCCATCATCTGAAATTCATGAGGCAAAGACCTCCGACAGGTGGTCAAGAGCTAATCAGAGATCATTTGTATGTGCACAACGAATGAGTGAGATGGATTTATTGAGTATTTTATTGAGTCTTCTTCGTAAACAAGAAACGCATTTCATGGTCAACAAAATGCTAGACAGATTGGGATTTGTTGACGACGAAGGCAAGTGTGAAAAAAAAATACAAACCGATTACGCCTGGTTCTCATCCCAGCATTGATGATGATCGCGAGATGGAAAGTTCCATTTGATGGCGTGTGCATTTCATATGGTAAAAGACACACACATGGCGTCTTTTTTTCCTTCTTATATGTATTTGTTCGCTTCTTGAAGTGGGAATTTTCCACTCAATGAAAACGACGAGGTGTGGGGCCAGGAGGGAACCTTGGAAGGTCTTGTTGTGGCTAGATCAATGACTCCCTAGTAGAGCAACATACCTGAAAGTTGTAACGTTTTGCGTTACAGAATTTTTTTGTTCGCTGCGACGACCCCTCCACCAAGCGATCTAGTGCAGTAGTGTTATGAGGAAATGCCAGTTAATAGTCACTTTGAAGAAGATACCTCCCATGTATAATCTTATCGCGAAGAATTTGAGGAATTCGAGGAAGGGGAAAAAGGACTGCACTCTCCAGAGTAAATCATCGGCCAGAGATAACTGAAGTACGGCGCTACTTTTTTTCCCCTCAACTACATTCCATTTGCTTATAAGAAAAGTCGATGCGATCTTC
This sequence comes from Phlebotomus perniciosus, assembly GCA_918844115.2. Taxonomy (NCBI): domain Eukaryota; kingdom Metazoa; phylum Arthropoda; class Insecta; order Diptera; family Psychodidae; genus Phlebotomus; species Phlebotomus perniciosus. The sequence goes on along the minus strand of CAKKOB020000324.1, from coordinate 8,326 downwards.
ACGACACGGGCGATAATACTGCCTCTCAAGATCTCAAATTCTTCTCTGCAAGATCACATTTTCAGAAAAGAATTATATATATTTTTATAGTCTTAAGAACTTTTTTCTTCTTAGTTTGTCTCTCAAACACACCTTATCTAAATTCTTTGCATCTCTTTTATTCTTCCAGGAATATCGTGACAATTAACTGCCGATCACGTGCCATTTATGTAGCAACAAGTGAAGCCTTCAGCAGGTTGATCCCCAAGAGAATTATCATATTTGCAAATACCTGAGCAATAATGGGTAGTAAGACACATTCAAATAGCGCAAATCACGGACACAGCAATTCTGGCTTTGTCCCAGACGATGGCTCAGCCCGAGAAAAGTCCGCCTTTGTCATTGAGCTGGTGGAGAAGAGGCCGTCAAGTGTTGGTGGAAAGGACCAGGAATACGATCCATATCAACATCGTGAGGTTACCCATCCCACCACGTGAGTCTCATGGGGACATCTCGAGTTGATCTCGTGTGCCAAGGAATGTCTCTTGCATAACTTCTGTCGTCAACACAGACGAATTAACCCATTTCTTGTGAATTAGACTGATGGTAATTTAAGAAAAATATTTTGAGATTCTCATCAGGAAATTTTACTCGAAATGTTGCCGGATTTGAAGTTTTGCGTCAAAACAATCACTTATTTTGACGCATTACCTGCGGCTCTGACTCTATGTTAAATAATAAAGGCCAAATTGTTATCAGGGTATTCAATTGTTCCACTTAAGCTCAGGGCAATGCAAGACCTGAGCGAACTGCATTTAATTTTCGATAGGAAACTTGTTAGCATCTCCCAATTTCGTGTTTTCCTGAAGAACATTAACGAAACATTGTGTGGAAGCTCAGCTGTTTATCAAAACAGAAAATATGTATATTGTTAAATAGGGGAGAGCGGGGAATTTAGATGGGGCGCTCTCGGACAAAAATTGGATACATTTACACATGTTTTAATAGCTTTTTACTTTAAAATCGTTCAAAATAAGTAAAAGTTCGTTAAAAGAGCTTTGAAAGGAAGCTTGAAACAGCTTTGAAATTATACTCAAAAGTGTTTTGAAAAATAGGCATTAATAGCTTTGAAATGAAGCATACAAGCGCTTTAAAAGGAACCTTCTTTGAAAGAAGACTTAAAAGAGCTTTAAAATGAAGCTTAAAAGAGCTTTAAGTGGAAGTTTAAGATAGCTTTGAAAAAGCTTTAAGGAGAGAACAAAATTCGACTGAAATTAAACAGAAGCTCTAACTTATTTTTAAAGCTTGACGCGATCATCAAGAAGCTCTAACTCTTTAGCCATTTTCTTAATCAGTTTCTTAAAAGTTCCGCAAGTTCAAGAAATTATAAATGAATGGTTAAAGCTGACCTGTTGACTTAAGAGCTTTCAAAATTTTCAGAAAGCTCGTAAAATATTCTGAAAGCTCATTGAATGTTTAAAAAGAATAATAAATATATTTATATTAGCACTTCTACTTCCAAAAACGCTTGCGATCTTCCATTCAAATGTACACCATTTCTGATCGTAATATCTTCCCCTTGAGCTGAGTAATACTTCTTATTCTAGCTAAGAATATAAATTTTAAAATGTTGAATTCAGTGGAAAATTTCAACAGTTTTCTTTTAAGTTCTCTAAGGAAATTCTTTATGTTATAGAATGAAAAAGCAAAATTTACAAATTCTATGAAGTTCCTTTGAATTCTCCAAGCAAGAATCCGTGAAATTCGCTATACAATAAAAGAGTTACACAATGGATAGGCTCAAGAATTTTCCACAACAACGTGTTTTGTGTGATTAGTCAAATTTGCGTATTTCACTAACGTCACAATCGAAAAAGCTCGTTTAAGAACTGGCCAGTGTATTTTATGCTTTTGTAGGTGATTTATGAATAAAAATCTTATAGCTTGTAATTTCAATTACCAATTTGATTGAAAATATTCGCCATGGTTCGATTGTGAATTTCAAAACTTGGCATGAAAGATCGAGTTATGTAAATTTTTACACCATCAGGTTCTTTGTGGTTGGATTCTATTTCAAATGTTTTGGTCATTTCCATTAATTAATTCCCATCAGAGACTTCTTGGCATGCAGGATGTGTGGAGTCTAGACCGCGGAGTCATTTATTGTTGGTTATTGCAGGAACAATGAGACCCTCATTCACCTGCTTAAGGGATCCCTGGGAACGGGTATCCTGGCCATGCCGATGGCCTTCTACCACGCCGGATACGTCGTCGGTAGTATTGGGACCATTCTGATCGGACTACTGTGCACCTACTGCATCCATATGCTGATCAAAGTGGAATATGAGATGTGCAAGAGGAAGAAGGTAATTTACCAATTTAGTCCGATAGGAGAAACAAACACAAATGGAGAAATATTTCTCAATATAAATCAATTGTCATGCAAAGAATGTTTGCTATTTATAGAATTTCACAATATTCCGTGCCATATATTTCTCTCGCCACGAAATTGCACGTAATTTTAATGTTTACTCTCTCACATAGATTCCCAGCTTGAATTATCCGGCTGTGGCCGAAGCCGCTCTCTCCGATGGTCCCGGATGGTGTCGAGCCGTGGCACCGCATATTGTGTAAGTTTATAGATTTATCTGTGTCGCACTCGCGATTCTTGACATTGTCGCCAATTCATTGATCTCCGCCCGATTAACACATGGGAATGCCATCTCTCTCTAAAGCGTACTTTAGCACCTCCATTGGGTGCTAATGAAACGTGTCTCTGTTTTCTCAAATTCTCCCCCTCAAAATTTTGCCCAATTTGCCAAATTGATTGGCCCTGAAGTGATTCCCATGGAGAAACCAAAGGGGAATGTCCTAAACAATGATCAACAATTAAGAAGCTTCAATTCGTAATGAGGAATTTTTGGGTTGCATTAAAAAAATCAATGATGTTCTCTATAACCTCGAGTTGGATCGCATGGATCTTTATGAGTGCGATCATTGTTGGTTAATTGAAATTGTCCAAAAATAAAAATATAAAATCACCTCCGCCTCACGATATGGCAGTGGTTCATCTTTTCTATTAATAAAACACGCACGCAATATAAATTGTTGAATTCCTCTCGTACGATTGGCCTGGTAATTCACAGAGACCATAAATTGGCGAGGGTGAAAGAGATTCAATGAATGGACAGTCAAGGCATTTAATACAATTATTGCCATCATACGCAGATTCGCGGCGAAATTTGCGCATTTCCCATCTGATTGAATTTGGCGGGAAAAAATTGATTTGTGACCATCTTACTGATCTCTTGCAGACACGTGATCAATACATTTCTGCTCATATATCAATTGGGCACTTGCTGCGTGTACGTGGTGTTTGTGTCGTCAAACATCAAGTCAATTGTTGATTACTACACGGAAGAGCCGACCGATGTTAGGCTATTCATGCTAATCATCCTCCTGCCACTGATTTTCATCAATTGGGTGAGAAACCTTAAATACCTGGCACCCTTCTCCACCATCGCCAACTTCATCACACTCATCTCCTTTGGCATTATTCTCTACTACATCTTCAGAGAGCCAATCTCATTTGAAGGACTCGTGCCTGTTGGCAAACTCAGAGATTTTCCACTCTTCTTCGGAACAGTACTCTTCGCGTTGGAAGCAATCGGAGTGGTAAGAAAAATATACCTACTTTATTTGTTGTAAAACTTGTGAAGGGAAGCTTTTTAGAGCTTTTGCAATCTTTTATAAGTTTTGGGAGCTTTTAGTTTATTTTAGAATTTTTTTTGCAATTTTGGAGAACTTCTAGGAAACCTCTAAGATTTTGCAATTTTCTTAGTGATTTTAATGACAATTTCTGAGTTTTTCAAAATATTTTTCTGTATGGGCAAATTTTTAAAAGCTTTTACGGAATTTGACCAAGCTTTCGAAGAAAGTTTTGTTAAGCAATAAAAATAAAAAAGACTAAAACAAAAAATGGTAAAACAGAAGAAATATTTGTCATATACGTTTTTCTTGGATTACCCTTGAAAGTGATCAGTAGAAAAATAAATATGATCAGCAGAAAAGCTTATTATGATCAGCAAACAAATCAAATTGCTTTGTTAAACAATAATTTCGGTCAGTACAAATTACTCAGATCAATACAAAATCAAAATATCAGCAAAATTTGTAGTTTAAGATCAGGAATTTTTATTATAAAATTCGTCAGTTGTACATAGTTCTTCTGATTAAAATTACTATTCTGTTTGTTAAGTAAGACTTTTCAGTACTTACTGACTAAACTGTAAAAGTTACTGATCAAAATCTTAAATATTTTTTAACATTTATTTTGTTTTTAGGGATATTTCAGTATTATTTGGTAGTATGATCAAAATTTTCTTATTTACTGATCAATTGTAGATTTTACTGATTTTTAATCACGAATAACTGCTTCTTAATTTTTACTGATCAAACTTATTTTTTGTCGATCATATTATAAATTCAGAGCCACACTTAAAAATAAATTAAATCAATCTCTAATGATTTTCTTCTTCAGATTCTCCCACTTGAGAATGAAATGAAGACCCCAAAGGCATTTGGTGGTCCTATTGGTGTCCTCAATAAGGCTATGATAGTCATTGTATCCCTCTATGTCGGTATGGGTCTCTTTGGCTACGTCAATTACGGATCAGATGTTCTCGGCTCCATCACCCTCAATCTACCCCCCAGTGAAATGTAAGATTCCATCTACAATTGCAAACCATTCAGGAACTGACCTATATAAACCCTTTCCTTTGAACTTTGCAGCCTAGCCCAGTCTGTTAAAGGTATGCTGGCCTTTGCTATCTACATCACGCACGGCCTTGCTTGCTACGTGGCCATTGATATTACATGGAATGACTACCTCTTCAAGAGATTCTCCAACAGCCCTCGCAAGATTTTCTGGGAATACGTGACACGGACAATGCTCGTGCTGGTTACTTGTAAGTATTATTATTCATTTTTATTGCATTACGTTAAATTGTCAATGCATTAAATCTACAGACAATAAAATCATTAAGTTTTTATATCCATTAATTCTTTGTGTATGGCCAGTTGTTCTTTTGACATAAAGTGAAAAGATTAAATCAAGGTCAGTTTGTGGTCCGATAAAAAATTATTGTCCATGTGTCAAATTATGACTGCAAACGGAGATGAGGGAAAATTAAATTATTTTCATTGTTCTCAATTGTTCTTTCCATGGTTAAGAAGGTTAAGAAAATAATTAGTTTCAGGTTTTTATTTTTAAACAGTATATTTCACGACAATGAGTTGAAATAAAAAATCTAACAAATTTTGAAATAAAATTTCTTTAGTCATATGAAAAGATCATAACTATTTAAACAAGGTTTTTATTTAATACCGGTAAAAATTTTGATGTTTCTTCTTTCCAAGTTTAAATGATTTAAAAATCGGAGAAAAATTTTACGATTCTGTTTGTTTCTGGTTAAAAAGGCAAAAATTTGCAAAAGGAAAAGTTTTAAATGTTTTTTTTAATAGTTTTTGGGCTTGTTTATTGCACTTGTAAAACTACACTTTCATTACTCAGAGATAGTTTTTATGGAATCTTTTGAACAAGCTCTTAATGTGAACTTTACAGTCTCTTAAAACGAAAACCGAAAATAAATCTCCGGCTTTTTGGATAAAACTTTCACAACACAAAACCAAGGAAATAAGTAAAATGTTTTTTTCGCAGTACCTATTTAGAATTCTTTTGAATAGAAGCGATTTTAGACAGTTTTTAATAATTCAAAATTATTATGTCTTTAAACCAAGATTAATTAAGAGTTTGTTACTCGAAAACTGCCTTTGAGTATTTACTCTTCTTTACACTCTGATCCCAGATCTTTAAAGTCTGGCTACTAAATGAACTTAAAATTATATTTTTAAAAAAACCAAAAATATTACTTTCTTAAAACTCGAATTTTTGGCTTTTCCAAAAATTATCCAACAAATAATTAAACCTTTTCTCTCTGTCTTTTTTTTCAGTCCTCTTGGCCGTCGCCATTCCTAACTTGGAGCTCTTCATCTCGTTATTTGGCGCTCTTTGCCTGTCAGCCCTAGGACTCGCCTTTCCCGCCTTGATGCAGACAGCCTGTTACTGGTCGGTGCGGAAAGGCGCGCGCAAGTGGCTAATGGTTGTGAAAAATATCGTGATCGCCCTGATTGGCGTCACGGGACTCGTTGTTGGCACTTACACGAGTATTTCTGACATCATTGCAACATTCTTCGTAGTTGAGGGAGAGGGTGGCCATCATTAGGAACGAGAGATTGAAAATACATACTCACAGAGAGATCAACCTTTCGTGGAGCCTCCAGAAAGATGATAGTATTATCCACACATTCCATTGCCGTATTTTCTTCTGTACAATGCTTAAAAATATCTTCTCTTACACACAAAAAAGCACTTTTCTACGACAAGATTCTATATAGACTATTTCATCACCTGATGGGGCGCCTTTTTCGTGCGTTTCTCAGGTGAGAAATTATCGCTATTCACATCGTTGTGATATGATATGATTTTATAATAATTAACGTTGAAAGAAGATTTTATGTTCCTGGACGAGGACATTTTCTACTTGTAGTATTTCTAATGTTATTATAACTAACTGTAGCATGATTTTAAAAAAAAAGTTATATTGTAAAGTGAACATATTCTACCGAAGAAATTGCGATATATGAAAAAACACTAGTAGAAAAAAATCTCCAAATAGAACTAACCTTTTTTTGATTCAACTTAGCTTTAATTATCTGATAAGTGACGTGGGCTGGAGATTTCTCTCGTGGGGAAATTCACATGACAAAGAAATGATTTTCTGATTGAAAAATAAAAGATCATCAATGTGTTTTGGGAGAGAAATGCATTAAATTGATGTGACACTGTTTCAAGTGTCTGCCTAAATAGAATTTGCACTTTATTTAAATTGTCCTCTTTTCCTTTCGACATCTCTCTTCCACGAGGAGCAAATTGTATAAACGTTAGATGATTGTGAAACTTTGAGGAATTATTCAGTGAGAGAATAAAGAGTTATTTTCCGAAAGAAGGGTAATTTTCTTTTCAATTATCATCGACGAGACATTAGGAAGAACCCGTCTGACATCTCAACATTGCTTTCCGTCTGATTGATCACATAAATAAATACTACTAATTCTCTTAAGTGAGTTTAATTGTCGCGTGTGCAATCGTCGGTGGAAAAAATTAACATGCAGAATATTTATTCCAGGAATTAATTTCTTGATGGTAAAAATATTGATATTCTTCAGGCTTTTCAGCAGATGTTTAATTAAAATGTAATAAAAAAAACTTAAATATAAAATATTTTCTTAAATTTCTTTACGTAATTGAAAATAAAAATCACACCTATTATACTTATATTAATTCAAATTATCGATGCTATCCCTCGAAGGCTTAGATTTGTATTATCGTCATGAATTTGCATTATCGTCTCGAATCTCAACTTGGCAGAAATTATGTATTTACGAGGTGCTTCGCGCCTCTCTTTGCGTGGTTTGTGGCTTGTGTAGTAACTTGGGTCCGGATAAAAAGTCGAAAATAGGGAAAATTTGTATGAGTGGTTCTAAAAGGGGGTGAAGGGGGCAATCCCCTATAATGTTAAGTTACAGTGTACATTACCCCAATCGACCCCTTCATACATTATGAGCCGCTAAAGTTTCATCTTAGTGATGAAAAAGTCGAAATTGTCCGAAAAATTGGCAAATTTGTATGAAAGTTGCTAATAGGGGATGGTGGGGCCTTTCCCTATAGTATGGGGTTGTAGGTAAACCCATTCTGATAAACTCTATCATACATCGTGACCAGCTAGCACTTCATTTTCGTGGTCAAAAACTCGAAAATGCCCGAAAAATGGGTAAATTTGTATGAGAGGTACCAATAGGGGATGGCCGGGCAACTTCTCTATACCCCAAAGTTATAGACGACATCACCCTTATCATTCCCATCATACATTGCGACCCGCTAGTGCTTCATCTTGGTGGTCAAAAACTCGAAAATATTGAAAAAAGTGGTAAATTAGTATGGGAGCCATACCTCAGGAAGGAAGGGGGTTATCACCTATAATCCCATACTATATGAAAACTTCCCCCACCTCCCCTATCTGGTACCTCCCATACGAATTTACCCCTTTTTCGACATTTTTGACTTTTTGACCAATAAGATGAAGCACTAGCGGGTTACGATGTATGACGGGAATGATAAGTGTGATGTCCCCTATAACTTTGGAGTATAGAGAAGTTGCCCCGTTATCCCCTATTGGTACCGCTCATACAAATTTACCCATTTTTCGGGCATTTTCGAGTTTTTGAT
>CAKKOB020000323.1:15827-60227 GCA_918844115.2 Phlebotomus perniciosus | reverse complement strand
CAAATTGTTGAGTGCAATTAAATGGATTTTTAATTTTTTCCCAATTGCCGAGCTCGAGCCGGTCTCGAACTCACAAACCGTGATTAGAGTCATTCTTATACAAGACAAGCGACTCTATCCACTACACCACGGCCTGGCTTAGAAAGCTTCCTTAGAAATCTATATATAATATTGAAAATAAAATTGATATGATGAAAGCTCATCAAAGCTTCCGAAGTGGAGATTTGGAGAGCTTTTCTACGAAATGTGGAAGTGCTGGAAGTGATGTAGGTCATTAATAGCTTTTAATAGCTACGTGGAAGATCAGGAACAATTTGTACCTAGTAAATTCTAAACTATTGTAAAAAGCTTTCAATCGTTAAAAAAATTGTAAGCTTTACAGAGTTTGAGTAAATGTGAAAGCTTTCACCTATCGTACTTTTGGAGGATGCTTAAGCAATTTGTTTAAAGCTTATAAAAAAGCTTCCTAATATGTTAATATATAATATTAGTAGGTATAATTAAACTTTATAATCTTGAAATAAATGAACCAGTTCTTTTTCCAACTAGACTGTTGCATTCTTCAGCTCTGGGCCTCCATTCCACCCATCTGATCTTTCCCAGTAACATTGCTAGCTAACGAGTTTCAACTCTGACGATGCACCTTGATATTAACCCCATCGGAAATAGAGAGGGAGAGACATACTATAAATAGATGGGGGAACGCACAGTGTTTGCAATTGCTGTGCACTGGCAGATTAATTCTCGAAAAGACGTGACAGGAATTTTAATTCGATTTTGATGGATCGTCCCTCCTGCACTGTTGCTGGCCACCATTCATGTCCTGGGGGACAAACTCTCACTGTTCAATGGGGAGAGGAAGTTTCACTGCTAAAACAACTATAATTACCCGGTTCTTTTTTTCCTACGCCACTCGATGAACTCTCGCAAAATTCTCGCAGATGTTCAACATCCAGCAGAAGACCTCCTCATGGACAAATTCAATGACAATTTAAAAAAGATCTATATACTTATATTTAATTTTTGAAATGCGAGAGCTCATGAGTGAAAAGAAAGGTGACAAAAATATTGCAGAAAAATGGCTCAAAGAGAAGAAAATTAATTCAATTGTCTGGCAGTGCAACATCAAGGGTGTTTTTTTCTCTCACACGTTTTGATATAAAAATTGGCAGAGGGGTTGTTGCTGGTAATGAACCGAAATCGAGGACATTAGAGGGATTTGTGGGGTGCCTTTGTCCTGCATGAGCCTCCGGCCAAATTGGCTGGAAGTCGCCCTCTGTCGCACTTCTCACCGTTTCACAGCATTTTAAATCAATCTAACACGGGGATGTGAAGGGGGTTTTATTTCTTCATGTGCGCCCAGAGAGTTTGAACTGTTAAGAGGTAGGTACTCAATTCCACCAACTTGACCGATTTTAAATGTGTTGCGCCGCGTGAGAGATATTTTGTCCTCTGCAAGAAGTGTTCCTCAAGTTGTTTCAATTAAAGTGATGCCTCGAGGCGAAATTACACCACCTCTTGAATCGATTGCCACATCCCTAGAGGACAATCTCACGCAGTCTTTCGGATTTGAGTGCTAATCTTTGGGAGTTGTGAAGCAATTGATCTTGGGAAATTCTATCAATGTTTTAGCTATAAAAATTCTGCGGATATTCTGTAGAATCTCTAAAGAAAATCTTTAGAATATCTGCAAGATTTCTCTGGAAAATAAAAAAAAACCTAATGAAGATTCTTAAGAGTCTTCAGAAGCAAAATGCCAGAGCTTCAACCGATATAATGCAGAAATTAAAAGCCGTTAAATTGCTTATTTATTTCAATGTGCAGCTTTGTGTGAAAGCCAAACAATGTTTTTAAAGAATGTTTGTCAATCTGAAAGATACTTAACACAACCTCCCAGCTTTTCATTAAACATGCTGAGTAACATTTCATAATTTTCCTGCCATTTAAGCCATTACCACCGAACATACTCTCATGACAAGATAACAGCTCTGCCATTTAAACATAATTTCTGCGCAAATTGTCCTCAGTTTCATAGGAAATGTCTTCATCTCTCACCCGCCAGAGTGATTTTCCTGGTGGTGCCCAGGTACAAAAGAACGATGGGAAAATTGATGTTCCATCTCTCCCTCGCACAAACTCTGTTTTTTCCTCACAGAAGCCACTCTGTGAAATGTGTACAATTTGCCACTATCGTGGTTTTACATCTTGACATCGTGAAATCACGCATTTATGACAGTTGAGCCTACACACTCAAATATAGCAACAATAATTCTGTGATAAGACAAAAGGCAGGGAAGAACGAACCGTGAGAGAAATTGCCAGCATTTTCCAGCGCGAACAAATTAACTTAATAAATACAATTAAATTAGTATTATGTTATGTATTTGTATTATTTACCGCGACAAAGACTGAGAATCCGCCGTTCAACTATGCACAACTCGAATTTCCAAGTGCGAGGAAAATTTATGTTTTACATGTTAATTGAATAACATTGCGGCTTGATATTTTATTGGTTTCTCCACAACGAAGATCCGCACCTTTCTCCGACGCGACTAAAATTATTAAAGAGTATAAAGAAAAATCATTGTGGATCTTCTCATGATTTCCATGCAATTCCACCAGATTCCAATCTCTCTTGGGCAATAGGCATCTTTTGAGAAGAAATCCTCAAATGTGTGCCAAGGATTCCTCCGCATCAGAATCGCCATGAGTGAATTTTTTGGTCTCGCGCGAGTTAAATTTTCTCATGGCGAAGCGACAAGAAAAAAAAAATCCCTATCTCACTAATTAGTGGTGATTTATCTTCAGAGGAATCAGACGATGGATAAAAATCATCGAGGAGGTTTTATTGCTTCAGAAATTGTTGCTCTTTATCAGTGAAAGTCTCTTTATACTTTGTTGCACAACATCCGTATAAATCGTTTGGTCGCTTTTTGGTTGAAATATTCGAGTTAATTTGGGAAAAGATTTATTGGATGATTCCTCAATGAATGCGGCACTTGGATTGCCAAAGAAGTAGTCAGTTTGAAGATAATGAAGAGATGACATGGTTTTCCTTTATGGTCATTTCTTGTACACATTTAACATCCAGATCGCAAGGAATGGATTTCCACGCAGTTCTGTTAAGATTCTAAAACAAAAAATTAAAAGGGGAAGATATTATGGTGCAAAGAATGTACACGACTTTCAACATTTTCACAATTTGTAACTGAAAGTTTCATAAAAATTTCCCACTTAAAAACTTCTTCAAGAAAGACTTTGAAAGCTTTCAAAACTTTTAACCAAAGAAATATGGCGAATGCTCGAAAATTTTTTTGACGAAATTTTTTAAAAGCTGATCTCTTAAAAATTTTAAGAATTCTCTTAAGTTTTTGCAAAAATTCAACAAGATATTTAAAAAAAAATGAACTAAAAACAAAACTATCTTAGAAATTCATATAATTTAACCAATATTTTTAAAAACTCGGATTTTTGTTTTTAATTTTATTCAAAGATTTGCAAATTATTCGAAATACCAATAACTTTTTCTTAGACACTACGGATTTTGAAAAAAAAACAATAAAATTAATTCAAGAAATTCTCAAAATAAATCAAAAAGTTAAAAAAAATTGAAAGGATTTTTATTTTATTTGTTAAAGTCTTATTAGTATCCTTTCAAAGCTCATGATTTCTCCCTAGAAAGCTTTAAAATATACTTTTAAAAATCTTCAATTTTGAAATGTTCACCATTTTTGACATAATATCCCCCCTTAGAAATTTTCAGTTAGAAATTTAATAAAATTTGAAGTCGAGTTTTCGAAAAATTTCCCCCCAGAAATTCCTCAAAATTCCCAGTTAATTCAAAATCCTCATTCCAGAATATTTTGTGCTATTAAAGTGAATTACCTAAAAATATTTAGCGCTTCCTCATCATTCTTTCGGAACCCTTTGATGCCTGCCTTGAGACACCCCTCCCGATGACAAGAGTGTTAGGAGGAGAGCATGAAAGCGAGAAATGGCAATGAATGATGAATTGTGCAATTGTGCCGAGAAAGAAAGGCGATACACTACGGATAAAAAAAAAACGTGAAATTGCACCCAATCGATCCCTCGAGGTCGCCAATATTCTGCACAGCAGGAGATGGATTCTCTCCTCAATTGTGACGAGGATAATCATGAGTGATGCGAAGGGTTGTCTCGCGAGGACGTGTGATCCCTTCTGCTGCAATTTCGATCTCGCCGGGGGTGTAAAAATAGCCCGTCTCACTTGCTGATATGCTCAATCGCAGAAAAAGAAAGGGGCGACGAAAGTCATGCCCCGCGGGGTCAGGCAATTGCACTGCATACATGGAATTCAACGCGGCACGCTAATTTGGGGTCGAATTTAAAAATTACTGATCGAAATGTCTCAATTGAGTGAAAATGGTCAAATTACAGCGTGTGCAATAATAGCAATTTTCTCGCCGGACTCAATATGGCAATTCCTATAATGACATAAAGAACGTTAATTAGCGAGATGAGAATGCTGCTCAACGTGAAAATGTTTTAATTATTTCCCAACAGTTTCGTTGATTAGTGGCTGAAAGCCCTGGGAGAGAAAATTTGCCCGAATACCCAATATGGGAGTCGGTCAATCGTGGCAAAATTTATTAATAATTAAATTAAATTAATTGAACTATGTGGGATGCGAATTGGGATCCACTCATCGGATTAGAGATGCACCAAAACAGTTCATGTGGTTTTAGCCCCAGTATAATCATGCTTAAGATTGGCCCATCCCTAATTTATGCTCATCACACCCGATGGCGCTGCAAACGATTACAAACTCAGACCTCTTCCTATTTACTGTGGCGGGAATTTTTCCTCAACATTCATGTCTTGGCAGTTTTTTCTTCTAGAACCGGGGGCTCAGTAAATAGAAATTCCGTGAGGCAACAATGGAGGAATAAGTGAGAGTTGAGATTGAGGCCTTGGAGTCACACGAATCGCAATGTCACACAACTTGTCTAAGCATTGGAACCTCATCGCCAACAGAGACTTCTCTATTTGATGCCCGGCTGACGCCTCATCTCACCTCACCTACAGTCCAAGAAAATCAACTGGTTTCCGAAAGAAACCCACTGCGAAGAAAAACAACTGTGTGAGACATGGAAAATGACATTCCCGCGCAATTCACCAACACGACGCAACGCAATTTCTTTGATTTATACCCATTTTATTTATCAGTTTCACATTTTTTATCACAATCCAACTGTGTTGTTTGATTTTTTTTCACTCTCCTGACTCTTGCAGTTCACCCACTTTGTCCAAGAGCGATTTTCCATCATACAATCGCACCATCGCATGCAACCTCCTCAGACCTTTTTCCACAGGCCCGCGCGTTCTGGCTGTTTGCTGCATCGCAAATTTGCATTATAGGGTGATACAGTGTAAAATAAACACAAATTACATGTTGTACAACAATATCCAGCAAACAGTTAAATACATTAGAATTCAACTGGGAGTTGATGGAGAAAGACTTTAAACAATTTTAGACATAACTCATAATCATTGTATCATTCATGTTCTTCCGTGAATACGCAAAAAGGTGTAAGAATGTTATAAAAAAAATGCTTAAGAAAAAAAAATGTGATTAAAGTATAATAATTAGTTAACTCTAATTGAACTCTTCATTTTATTGATTTACATTTAAAATTGAATTTCAGAGAGATGAGAGACAGCTTCTGGAAATCAAGAGAAACGTCTATATGTACGTCGCAGCGGCTCTAACATAATAAATTCTACGTATATAACTATTATATAATCGAAAGAGTCTAATGTATAAAACGAAAGTGCCCCTTGAAACCAATTGAGAACTAAAAAAGTATCAATATCTTTATGGCCCAAAACACTTTTACAAATTATGCCGGAGATCGATACAATATTTTTCAAAAATCAAACAATAAAAAATATCGAAAAAAAATGCCAAGTTTAGACTTGGCGGAGTGAACCGACACGTTGCGTTTAGAAAGGAGGGAGTCAGTGGGAAGACTCAAGAACTACATAAGTTTAAAAGTAGTTTAAACCCGGTTTAAGTTTAAATCGGTTTAATATTGTAGGAAAACCAAAGACCTTTCCATTGAGTACCCACATGATGGGTTTGGGGCGAGTAAAACCCTTGAAAAGAGAATTTCAAACATTTCACCTTGAAAAATCGTTAGACGGAATGTATGGAGGTCATTGGCATGTATGGACGAAAAGTGCGTCTAGTGAATCTACAAAACATATGTGAAAATGAAAAAAATCGTTAAAGCCGTTTTCGAAATATACCAAAAAACATGTTTTTATATGGGATAGGGGGTCTTTCTAGAAAAATGAAGGGCCTGGTCCTGATCCTAGTGTCGACTTTAGAGAAGGTCCCCCGAAGACCCAAAGTCTCTATCTGTAACCGCTTGGCATCCAGATAAATAACAGACGGATAATCGGATAAACATTCGGATTGTAGTATTATATTGCCATTTTAGCTGGTTTGTGTCGGGGCAATAAAATATTATATTATAAATTTTTCAACAATCAATGTTATACACTGGACATATCCAGTACAATAAGGGAGAACGAGGAAGTTTTGGATGCAAATTTGAGTCAGTTTACTAGAAAAACTGTAAATAGGAGTGAAAACTAAGGTTGATCCTTGGATATTGCCCTAAAAAATGTTTAATTCATGTCAAAGAAAGCCATAATTTTTTCAGAAGATCAGAGTTTCCTAAGGTATTATAGAGAAATATGTTGAGGACAAAGTGGGGCACCTTCGCACAGAGTTATTTTTCGCTCAGTCTTACATGCAATTCACACTATGCAGTGAAATTAATCTCACCTGTAGTAGTAATTCCTATAGTATAGTAACTTAGTTGTTTCATTTCTTAAAATTTGTTTTCAATATCAAAAAAAATGTTTTTTAATTTTAAGATTTAATTTTTTAAATGGTTGTACAAAATGTTTTTGTTTAATTGTTTTGTATAATAGAGTTACGAATAAGATGTTTAGGCAAAATTATGGGCCTGTCCGAAGGATGTCCCTGTTCAAAACATCCCCGGTCTCCCCTATATAATATTAACTTTTTCATCTCTCTTCCCCTTAATATTTCAATTCCTTTCCTCAAATGTGAGTATTTTAGCGTATCCTTCCCACCTTCAAGTGTTTCAGAACTTGAGTGCGAAGCCCATTTTTTTTGCCTCAAATTGAGGGCCTCTGGCCTGCCAATAAAGCGATGAAAGAGATAGTGTATCACCCTGCAATTACGTGGGGAGTACCTCAAGTGGCGAACATTTTTCATTTCGCTCTTTTATTGACTCACTTCCACCTGCGATTCCATCATTCTGGCCGAATTGACCTTGTTACACCGCACGAGTCCAATTGAATGCTCACAAGGAAGGTAAGAAAAAAACTAATTAATTTATGCATCTTATTGAGAGGTTCGCAATGAGGGTGCATTGTGGGTTGTTTTTTTGAGGAATTTCAAATATATGTATGTACAAAGGATCCAGGAAGGGTGGAGGAGACACCTCAAATGAGATGATGACGGATTATCGTTTTAATACACTTTTGATTAATGATGTTGTGCGCTGTCGACAATTCCAGTTGTGCGCACAGAGAAGGTGGTTAAGCCTTCCTTATTTAACAATGGTGAGGCACCCTCGAAAAGGGGGTGAATACGGCGGATTGACTCGGTGGCGGGTATCGTGTCAAATCTATAATGAATTCAGAGAATGTGCGAGAAAATGGGGTGAGATTCACAGTGGAGATTTGTAAGGCAACCCTTTTCATCATCGCAATGATTCCCAAGCAATAATCATTGCACAGCTCACAATGGAAATGTGAGATGGTGCCACTAATCCGTAGTGAAAACAGCCCAGGGAAAAGAACCTCTGCCAGTTGATGAATAGTTTTCTCAACTTTTCACCTCCAACAGTGTTAATGTCAATTGAATATTTTCGCTTAATTGCAAAATAACATAAAGTTTAATGCCATTCCGAGTCAACTTTTCCGCACTTTCCATTGTTCCAGGGAGTATTTCATCCGCCAGGGATTAGCTGATGAGATCATTAATCACGATGATACAGCCTCTCAAAAGGATCAAATCACACTTCTGACTCTATAAATAAAAAATGATGATTTTCAAATTATCGCACAGCCTCTCTCCTCCGCCCCCTCGGGGAAAATGTGGCACAGATGAAAAATGGCGCAAAATTACCCGCTGTTCCTCATGTAATCACATTCAAAAGAGCCGGGATTCAGTGCCTGTGCCAACAATGTGAAAATCTCCGTGGAAAAGTTGTGAATTTTCACAGCTGATCGGATTTTTCTCTGCGCGTTTCATCCCTCTCGTTCAGCAAATAACACTCCAAATGCGTAAATTCTGCACTTTTACGAAATTTATGGAGATTTCTTTTTTTTTTTTGAGCAAACAATTTCTATTTACAGCGAGGATTCAATTGTTCTCTTCACCCCTTTTTCACAGAGAGATATAAATGGATTTTTCTCGCGATAACAGGATGGATTTTAAAAGAAGAGTTTTCGGTTTCAATCCTCAAAATCTTTTAAGAATTTGCTATATTTTTTTTCTGTATGGCAAGCAGTACTTTTTACCATTGGCTGTTTTTTTGAGCTCGAAAGTCAAGGAGAAATCTCACCCTCGTCTCTTTCTGCTCGATGGGAAATGGACATTAACGAGGGTGTGCAAAAACAGGATCATGTCTGACACAAAAGAGGAATATGATATCGTCAATAAATAAAACTGTCCCTATCATGCGATAGAGAGACTCATCTATATTATTTTATTGTATTGCAAAACTATTCGGTCCGTCTATTACCGAAAAATGCATCGCCCACCCACCCCTTTGCAACACCATTGCCCATAAACAATGCCATCACACGCGCTCGTTGGACAAATTTGCTTTTGAGAAGGCCCATAGGAAAAAAAGCGAAAATGAACAAATGGCAATTATTTGAATTTTGTGAACTAGTCGTGCCTTCATCAATTATTATAACGAGGAGGAGAGAATGACAATTGAGCGTCCACCAGAAATTATTTTTAACCACCCAGCACGGGGTAGGTGCGTCTGGCAATGAAATAAATCGTCAGAAGAGGCGTTGACACCCAACAGGAGTAATTTATTGTCGGAAAAATACGACACCATTAGACGACGAATGGGGGCCTTCATTGAATATCATAATCCATTAATTTCTTCTCTCTGTGTTGCATCGAAAATTCTCTCTATTGATGGTTATTGTACTCTCAATTTGTTGACAAAAAGGGACAAGTTGAGAAGGAACAGTGAACCCTGTTGCAGAGAGAAATTTAAAAAAAGAAATGGAGTATAAAAGTTTTGCCTTGCAGAAAGTAAAGCGGAAAACAGACAAAAGGAAGAAAAAAAATCCAGATTGAAATGGTCATATTTCGACTGGGTGGTTCCCCAACCCACACGTTAGATTAGCTTTGGAGTTGTGGTTAGACTTAGCTGGACGTATTAGGATACCAAAATGGTTTGAAATTTAACAGTTTTTGAAAAAATCAATTACTTTTAATAAACATTATGATTATTTTAAACTTCAACTATTTTATACAAAACCTTCATTAAAATTTGGGGAATATTGTACATAATAGGGAAAAGTGGGGCAGATGCGGACAGACTACCCCAATCATAAAACGTATCTCCTCGGAAAATTAAGACTTTTCCAAGCATAAGTCATACAGTTTTTTAAGCCTAAGGTAAACGCAGTGCGTACCGACAGTGAAGCTCGTACCGACAGATGTATTGTTTTCTTAGCGAATCTATGTGTCGGTACGAGCTTCACTGTGGGTACGTACTGCGTTTACCTTATATCTTAGAATAGTTCATTTACCATATATAATTCCAATGCTATTTGTGTATGTAAGAAAAATTGCGTTTATGACATTAGTGCGACGTCCGCATCTGCCCCACTCTCTCTTTTCTATACCTTTTATCAATTCAAATTGAGTTGCAACTCTGTTTTCATTCTAAAGGTTTTATTTTTCTGTTTCTCGAGACTTTCACATTGTTTCCTTAATATTTTTGTCATTTATCGTCAAAATTAAACCTATTGAAATTTATGAAAGAAACATTTACTTTCAGACCACCCTAACATTGGGAAAAACCACCACAAATCGCGAATTATTTCACTTGGAGACCCTATTTTGGCGTATTATTTTATTTTATTACTATTTCCCGTTTTTTTTTTCTCTGCCATATCCTCCTCTGCACTCCCTCAACGATCCCCGCCGCTTTTTCGCGCCCTCGAGGCGAATGTGTGAGCCCTTGTACATTCGCACAAAACATCCATTTGGAGCGGGGGGGGTTGTGCGGAGTGGAGAAAAAAGGCATCCCCCTCGAGCCAAAATTCCTCAGAATGAGAGCTCTCTTCCCGCTTTGCCAATCTATACGACACCCCCGCGTCGCCCCGGTATTCGGCAACACACCAGCAATGGGGATCGACGCGTATGTCGAGTGTAGTCGCAACTCTGGGCCTCTTTAGTATTCAAGGAACGTTCGTCAGAATATTGATTGGCGGAGAGAAAGCGAACAAAATTCAATGGGGCGAGTGGGTGATGTGCTATATAGGCGCTCTCCATGTGCCACACTCGAGGGCGTTTGCAATGCCGGGCCTGGTATAGTAGGATTTCATTCGGCTCTCTTTTGTATTTTCTCGCATCTACATCTAAACATACTCCTTGTATACTCCTTGTATAGCGCTTGAGCATCCGTGGAGTTTGGTGTATCGGTACCCCATCATCTCACTTCGTATTCTGCTGAGTTTAACTGGAACAGACATAATACTGCCACCGACAACAGGGTACACCCATCCAGCCTCATGATTAAGTTAACGTGAATTAACTGCAAAACTTCAAACTTTGATGACACTACCATTTTGCATCCGCTGAGTTCTCGCAGAACTTCATCATTCTGCGACGTATATGGAAACTTTGGGGGTAATTAGAAGGCAAATTTTTTACGAGTTCTGATTAAAAGGTTTATGCTATAATCAAGATCATGGCTTGCGCTTCAGAAAAATACACTTTTTAATCGGGAAATATTTGTAATTTCTGGCAAATATTTTAAATGATCTTGTTTTACTCAAATTAGCTTATCCTCTGATATCAATTTCATATGATTTTTTTTTAGTTTTGTTTGAAATTTGAAGGTGGCCATTAGTGGTTCCTCTTTTGAAAGATTTTCCCACTTATGGACACATCATTTTTACAAGACTTGCACTGCAATTTTTCTTAAAATCGCTTCATTCAGTTCGTCGAGCCTTTCACAGAATAAATTTCCAGAAAATCTTTGCCAAATTGTGATATGAAATACACTTGTAATCACTGCCATATGGCGCTGTCAGACGACAACAGTTCAGTCAACAATTTCTTACGGTTGAAAGCTATTTAATGGCATTTTCCAGTGGAAAATCATCAAATTTCCACTCAAATTCTGTCTGCTCTGCATTATTAAAGTATCTGTAAAAGGAATTTTTCGGAGAAACTCAATATTAGTGCGGAAAATGCTGTTCAACCGAATCAGGCGATTAATCACTTATTTTACGAACTTAAACTTCTGTTGAACGGCATTTTCTGCAATAATATTTAGTTTTTCCTTAAAATTCCTTCTACATATTCTTCAGTAAATAAAAACAGACAAGATATTAGTGAAAATTTGATGATTTTCCACTGGATGCCATTAAATAGCTTTTCAACAGTAAGAAATTGTTGACTGAACTGTTGACGTCAGACAGTGCCATTTTTATTGAAAGATCATCTATAATAGATAAAATTACCTTGTTTATATGACAGACATTCTCTTAGGTCCAGTAAACCTCTATAGTCTATTTAAGATCCAGGCTCCTGTCCTACTCCCTAAACCCAATAGATAAGCCAATTTGCAAATCTTCAAATAGTGTCCAACAATACCATCAAACCCAGACATCTAAAAGTCTGGCTCACCCTGTATCGTGTGTAATATTTCCGTTTGGTACACAATATAAAAGTTGAGATGGCCTCCTTAAGGGTTGCGCCTTGTGTACACAGATACATCAGAAGAGGAGCAGATTCCGCAATATCAGAGAAACTTTCAGGCATCGGAGAAGATGTTAAAGTGCAAAGTGCGAATGCGGTGAGTTAAAGTGGACTCTTGGCGCCATGGAGGGTCGAAGCCAGTTGCAAGTGGATGATATCATGGGGTGGCTATCGCAACTGGCTTAACGGCGTCCAAAGTAAGTGAAAAGTGTCGTCTTATCGTGTGCTATTTGTTCAACTCCGCCCAAGTGCAACGATATCTCACTCCCAGGAATACCGAGAGCTTCTATAATACCAAAAACATTCAGTATTTTCTTTGAACCTTTTGACACGCATTCGTTTAAATATCTTGAAATTTGTGGTATTTGCCGTTGATTGTCTCACAAAACCATCATCAGTCCATATACTTGATATCTCCACCTACAACTTGAGCGACACAGGAGAGACCTATCCTGTGTTTCGGGCGGGTTGAAAAAGGGTTGCCACTCTCTATTTCATTTGATGATGAGCCCTCGTGTTCTCTTCCCCGACTTCATTAATGTTCCATCCCTCCGAAATTTATCTTTGGTGCTGCGCGGGGGAGGGAAGCTGGGCGAAAATGCGAAGGAAGTTCTCTCCGGCACTGCCTCACTGAACAATTTCGATTCACACACGAAGACAAGCGTAAATTGTAACGCAATGTTAGCGAGGATTAGTCATGTGATCTATAGACGATTCTCCCCAATTTGCGGAAGAAGAAAACCCCCTAACACATCTCCCGACAAACGACCACCGTCGAGAGGGTGAAACGACGGCAAAACACATAATTCCCGCCTCTCATTTGGATATTAAAGGCGCGTCTACTTCGGCGGCTGTGAATCATTGCGCATTAAAAGATGGAAATTAGATATTACCTAACGTACAATTCAAATGATATCCCAAACGGTGAGAGGGTGATTGTTGAAGAGGCTCTCGTCTTATTCAAAATGAAGGAAAAAGGGGTGAAAATTACTGTTGGCTAATTCGCCAGAAACGCATATAGGTATACAAATTTCCTGGTCAACTATACCCTGGGTGTTTTAAGCGCAACGAATATTATATCCATCTTCCCGGGGAAAAGAAAGTGATTTTCACCAAACGAAATACTTGTTCATCCTACAAAATTACCCAAAAGGCAGCGACGTGATAGATGGAGGGAAACATGGCAGTTTTCGATTTTCCACCAGTTCCATCATCTTGTCATGTCGTGGTTAAAAATTTGACAGCTCTGTTGAAAGTTCACCACCTCGATGGAATCCCACATTTTCCCAATATGTTGGGGGAGGAGAATAGCAGTGATTCTAATGCAGAGGTTCCCTCCTAGTCAATTAATTACGCGTAGAATTTGGGGGTAAAGAGTAGAGTCGAAGTATGACCGTATTTAGAAATCAACAGCGACCCTTGTAACTACACGACTTACAATACCAGCTTTCCAAGCAATGCTAGGCATGTCTTTTTTAAATATAGCCGATTCTAATGGGTCCAAAATCAGTTCGAATCGGTTCAGGATTGTAGGAAATTCAAAGACCTTTTTAATGTATTCACAAGATGAGGTTGAGACTTAAAAAAAACTCATGAAATGGCTGTTTTAAACATTCGGCCTTGAACAACATAAGTTCGCAAGGAGAATTTACAAACTAGTGCGACCTATTTTTGGAAAGATCTTGACCTGAATTACAACTAGTTAAAATTTGAGAAAAATGCTTTTCATAGAGGAAAAGTTATTTAGGAAATAAGATTTTGGGGTGTTTCAAAATGGCGGATGATCATTGAAGAGCTCTGTTACTGAACCCAAAGAATTTACACAAATAACCTAAAAGCATCGATGAATAGCTTTATAATAACGTTACACCTTCGCTCTCACCTTATCTGTTCATCTCAAAACGCTCCCACACACTCAAAAACACCCTCTAGCGGTCGGTAGCTCACTCTTTTGAACCCAAACGTAACAATAATTTCTGTAAAATATTTTATCTCCATCTGTGCCGTAAAATATTCACCCAAAATAGAAAAAAAAATTCAGGGAGCATCAAAGTTCTTTCGAAAGGTTCTTTCACTCGCAACTCGTGTCACATTTTTGCCATATAGATGAAGAGGGTTGGAGTGTGAAAAAAGTGCTGAAACATTATTAAATCGAATCAATGCCCCACCCACAAGGCCTTACGGGTCGTGGAGCGCCCACAGTGAAGATGTGCGTGCACATCAAAGTGAGAGAGGCAATTTTGAGACTTGTGCCCCGCTCTCTCTTTTGTCTTTAATCAGATTTACGTTTTCCATAAACCGCCAAACAAACCATCACGAGCCAGGACCGTCATGGTATTTTCGAGTTTGACACTCGCAGCCCCTCGTAAAATGTTACCCGTCACATTTGGAGGTGTTGGCGTGGAAGGAATCGAATTGGACAGTATTTTCCATCATCATCCGGGGAATACTCTGGTGGCGTGAAAATTGGGTGAGAGCTAAGGGTTGATTCTATCTATTGATAAAAATAAATTGTATAACGCAATCTGATTTGGTCGAGTTACAATTTTTTTTTCTCTCTAACAACTCCCTCGAATTTATTCTCTGGAGAGAACGCAAAAAGAGGTCCTCGATGATGGGCTGGGAAATGTCCCAAATGAGATGCTTTGAAGTGTATGTTCTTGGGTAATCACTCCGGGGTGACAAGAAGAAATATTGCAAGATCTCTTGAATGTGGAATTACTTCACACATTCCCTGGAATTTCCACACACCAGAGGCACTTAGTTGATTTGCTCCTTCACGCACTTAACTCGTTAAGTGAAATGTGGACCTCCAGCTGTTTTCAAACACCCTGCATCCCCCCAAAAAGGTGCCCCACCCAAAAGGGATCGATCCATAAATTTGCACATCAAACGGAGTTATTAATTGTTCACGCACTTTCTCACTTTCATAACTCGAAAATTAAGTGTGTTATCAAATGCGCCATCATTTGATGCTCACCCAAAGAGAGGGTTGATAATCCTCAAATGCTTGGGGAATGGGTTTGTGTGGCTTCGGGGCCTGAGTGAGGCACTTCATCCCTCAGGGATAGTTAATTAGAAAACGTGTGATGTTCAAATTCCATTTTCCATACCCTCTCTCCCATTTCGCACCCATTTTATTGCATTTATTTATTTTAATTCCCAAATGAGCGCACACATAAAATTGAAAATGTGTTGATTCCCTTGAGACATCTCGCTGTGCCATCTGAAGTGAGATGGTCGGAAAAGGAAATGTGACACAGATCAAATCTGATGTGTCTATCAAAAGAAATTTGATACTAGCTAATACAACATCAAAATTGTAAATGAATAATTTTCTCTTCATTGTCACATTGAATTTCGGGATAGAAGATAAAGGAAAAAAAGGTCACAAAAGTTCAGTTGAAAAGTTTGTTCTTATATGGAGTCTTAGTATGTATATGTAGGTGTTGCCTAAATTACAATTTCCTGGAGTTTTCTTTACCTCAGAATAGAACAAGTTATAGTTGATTATTTTCCGAAAAGTTATAGAGCGCAGTACCCCAATAAACCCCACAATACATCGTGATCTGCTAGTGCTTCATCTTGACGATTAAAACGCCTAGAAAGATAAAAATAAATAGACGAATTTTGTATTGCGGGTACCAGATAGGGGAGGTTGGGGAAGTTTTCATATAGCCTATGTTTTAAGCAGGGATGACCTTTACGCCTATACCAAATTTCAGCCCGATCTGTTCAGCGGTTGGGCCGTGTGAGTTTACACATTCAGAAAAACATTTTTGATAGCTTTCTGAGCTAAGAAAAAGCTTTCCTAGAAAGCTTTCTAGGGGTTTCTAAATACCTTTTCCATCAAAGCTTTCTATGTAGGTAAGTCAGTTTTCTAAGAAAGCTTTCTGAAAAGATTGCTAAGAAAGTTGTTTAAAGCTCTCTGAGAATGATTTCTAAAGCTTTCTGTGAAAGGTTCCTGAAGCTTCCTAAGAAAAGTTTCTAAAGCTTTCTAAGAAAGCTTTCTAAAGCTTGCTATATCAAAAGCTTCAAATAGTCTGCAAAAGCTCTCTTTTTCAACTTCAAAAGTTCTAAAAATCATCCGAAAGTTTTACAAATTTTCCAGATTCTTTAAATGCTTGTAAATTTGTGTCGAGCTTTACATCAATTTTATAAAGCTTTCGGCTAATCTAGCTTATATCAGGCAAACACTTACGACTTAAGTCACGTTCACTAGATTAGCAGAATACGCATTTTCTAGGCTTAAGTCGTAAGTGTATGACGGTTATACATTTTTAAAAGTTTAGAAACTTTCTTAAAAGCTTCTGAAAGTTTTCAAAAGCTCCCAACAAAACTTCTTAGGCTCTTAAAGAACTTACCAAAGCTTCATATCTTCCTTGGAAGCTTTCAAAATTCACTTCTCAAAACTCACACACTTTTATTCAAATGTACACCACTTCTGACCATAATATCTCCTCCTTGTTTCAAACAGATAAATCAGCTCCATGTAAACCTAACTTCAATATCGTTAATCTCATTGATATTTTAATAAATTTCCGTGTTAATATTTTAACTTGGCAAAAAACTCATGTTTAGTTCGTTCTCGTTAACAAATTGGCAATCATAATGACAAATTACTACTCATCATCAATTTGGTGTACCGATGGGTAATCAGAGTCGCTCACTCTTTGATTTCCTCAGGTTGCCAAGAAATTTCTCTGTAGTTAAAATCAAAGACAGAAGCGCTAGAGATTCTAATCATTACCATATTTGTCGAGTGGTGCGATTAGATTTAGAGACAACGACCTAATTAAAAATGATTCCGACAAAGGAGAACTAATAGGAGGACCAATCAATTAAATTTGGGTGGTCACCAGTTGTCTCTCGCCTTTTGCATTCTCTGGGGAGAGATTTTGTTAAAAATAACAAAAAAAAACGCCAACGAAACTTCCATATCCGGTGACCACAATCTCGAGCCTCCCTGATCCAATTCATTTGGGTAATGTGAGCTCTTTTATTTCTTCCACTGCTTCGCTCAATCTTTTTTTTGCCCTCTTCACTGGGAGATTTATCTCATGCCGTTCCCTCATTTAAATACTTCTCATTCAGCATTCATTGATGAATTTTTTCCTCCAACTCTGGGGAGGATTCATTTGAAAGGAATGCGCGGCACAGAGTGGAGTTTAAAAATATTTATCTAATTTCAGGTAAAAATTCATAACAGTATTCGTTCTTCTTTCATTCAGGTAATTGACTTTCTTGGCCATCGAATTGCCATTCAAGAGGTGAAATCTGAAAAATGTGTTTGGAAAATGTGAGATTGATAGGGAGGAATTTCTTACCATTTTAACCCATGGCTTGTCCACTATCTCAAGATGTTCCTTGCCCCAGACTCTGGGTGAGATGCCACCGAAAAATCCCAGACATGGATTGTGCGTGTTCACAAAAGAAGTCACGGTGGAAAACGGTAGCTGGCGGTTTGCCTTCTTGACGGATTGATTGATGACCGTCCGATAGACAGCTGAATTTCATTTATAAACCTTCAAGTGAATGCAGAGCTTTTTGGGCATTCCATTCTTTTGTTTCTCTATTATATATTCTCAATTTTCGAATTTATTATTTTGCACACACAACATCGTGATCCTCCTTTTGCCATGCGATTTGTGAAAGAGAGAGGGAGAGATAAAGTACATAACTTTTACCCGGAGTAGCGCGAGCATCGACAGCATAAAAAGAAATCCCAACAAACCATTTTCAAAAAGCAAAACGACCACCTTGACCATTTGCAGTGTCGCTCCATTAGAGACCTCGCAGGAGTTCATGTGCAAAGAGGGAAGCGAACAAGAGCATCTTTCATGGATTTTAAGACCAAGAAGCCGGAGAGATATCGGCGTTTGTATCGGCTTCGGAAGCGAGTTAAATGTTGTGAATCTGCGCCAAAAATAAAACAATTACCCGATGGAGGGGACTTAATTTAACAAGTCATGGATGCATATATTCAACTTGTGCTATCCGAGCCCGATTTGCTTATCTGTTCGCGCGTGAGTTTGTCGAATTCACGAGCTTAATGAAGCTCTCTCATCACGCAATTAAAACGTTCTAATTAACACTTTAGTTGGATTCTATGTTAGACACATTACACTTCACACGAAACCTGGCCAACATATTATACTTACTTATACTCCAACATTGGACAATGAGAATCAGAAAATAATCAGAGATTATATTATTTGCAATTATTGATTTTAAAAATTATGTAATTTTGTCAAAATAACTGATTTGTAATTAGAAAAATCTCTTAATCTTATTAAACGGATTTGAAAGAGTACAGCAAATATAACTTTGGATTGATATCGCTGAAAAACTTTCATCGAACATTCAAATTTTGAAAAAAAAATCAGTGGTGAGTGGCTAGCAATTTAATAGGACCTGGGTTCGAATCCGATTCCATAGGAATAGAAATCTTTGAGTTCATCTAAAATCAACTGATTTGTAATCAGAAAGTCTTTTAATCTTATCAAATGGCTTAGAAAAAGTAGGTACGCTAAATAGAACTTTGGATTGATATCGCTGATAAACTTTCCTCGAACATTCAAATTTTGAAATAAAAAAAAGAATTGCTTGCATTTTTATAGAACCTGGGTTCAAATCCGATTCTGTACAGGAATAGAAATCTTTGCATTTAACAGCAATGTATGAGATAATTTTTCTGTAAGTTCAGCTTAAATCGAATTTGATTAAATTCAAATTTAAGATAAGACCGTTATCATAAGGCCTAAGTTTGAAATTAAAATAAAAGTGATTGCCAAGTTTAGACTTGGCGGAGTGCCCCGACATGTTGCGCTTAGAGAGAAGGGAGTCAGTGGGATGATAAGGTCTGTTGCTTAAAAGCCGGATGGGTTTAATGAAATTCTTTTAAAAAATATCTAATGAGTACCTACTTGATCGGTTTGAGGCGAGTAAAACTTTTGAAAAGACAGTTCAAAACTTTTGACCTTGAAACAGTGGCCTAAAAGTGTTATACAAACTTTTTTAGTACTGGTCTAAAAGTGTTGGAAATTCAAAGACTTTTCCAATGAATACCCACATTATGGGGTTGAGACTAAAGAACGAATTCCGGTTTAAAGCTGGTTTAAACCCGGTTTAAGTTTATACCGGTTTAATATTGTAGGAAATTCAATGACCTTTCTAATGAGTACCCACACGAAAGGGTTAAGGCTCGAAAACAACTTTCGGATTAAAACTAATTTAAACCCGGATTAAGTTTAAACCGGTTTAGGATTGTAGGAAATTCAAAGTCCTTTCCATTGAGTACCCACATGATGGGTTTGAAACGAGTAAAGCCCTAGAAAAGATAATTTCAAACCTGTGACCTTGAAAAACCGTTAGACGGAATGTATGGAAGCCATTGGCATATATGGACGAAAAGTGCGTCTAGTAAATTTACAAAACATATGTGAAAATGAAAAAAATCGTTAGAGCCGTTTTCGAGATAAAAAAAAACATGTTTTTTTTTATAGGGGAGAGGGGGGCTTTTTAGAAAAATGAAAGGCCTGGTCCTGATCCCAAGGTCGACTTTAAGGGGGTCTCCCGAAGACCCGAAGTCTCTATCTGCAACCGTTTGGCCTCCAGATCAATAACAGACGGATAAACGGAGAAACACACTCGGATTGTATTTAGTATTGCCATTTTTGTGTCGTGGCAATAATAAAGATTTTTTTGAAAAATATGTTTCATCGTGATCTGGAAAAATCATTTAACATTTTCTCTTACTTTCATTCAAAAATAAAGATTTCAATCAAGAAAATGGATGAAAATCATCTCTTAAAAATTATGAAATTCATAAAAAATTAAAAAAGTATGAAAAATATTTTTAGATACTTTTTTATTAGTGAGCGATTTCAGAAGTGTAATTTCTTCAAATATTAGAATCAATAGGCGTAAAATACTTTGACCTAAATCGCACAATGCAAGAAATGAATTTAGGCGGACTTTTGTGAAATATGAAAATAATAATTCCACGCGCATTACAAATCACTGAGCTTTGGAAGGCGCATTAACTCTTCCACGGTGGTTGTCAAATAAATCAAAAAAGGAAAAAAATTGCGCTGAATTGCCAAGAAATTGATAGACAAAGCGAGAGAGATTTATTTGAGACTTCTTTTTCACTCCCATGAGCCACACTTGCTCACAAAAGTGTAACACAGGAGAGTTCATAAATTTTGAACAAGTCAGCGATTTCCAAATTTCTTGTTTCTTTTCCTCAAAGTCAAAATCATAAACAATTAATCGTGAAAAAAACAATGTGTACAATTGAAGTTGGATTTGTGATTAAAATTATTACACAAGACCATTTGGATTGAAGAGAGCATATTTTATCTTTTGCAATAGTTTGCTGATCTCTAACAATAAATTTATTAATGGCATGGGGGAAATATTAGGAACAAAATGGTGTACCTACACGACTTCTGATATAATATTAACACATTTTTTAAGAAAACTCACCAAAAGTTCTTACTTTTTAGAAGCTTTGATGAGTTTTTATTCCATTTAGCTTATTTTCCATAAGAAAGATTGAGGAACATCTAAGAAAAGCTCTCAAAAATTTTAACCAAAAAAAACTAATGAATGTTGAAGTAGAAAGCATTCAATGAAACTTTATAAAATAAACATTCACAACTTTATACATTTCTCAAAAATGTTATGTACAGATTTTTTAAAAGCTTGTGAAATTCCAAAAGCTTTCATGAAAGTTGTAGAATTTCCTAGAAAGGTTTACAAAATTTTCAAAATCTCCATAATTTCCATTTAAGCACAAAGACAAATTGCATAAACCTTGGAAAAACTTCCCAAAGCTCCTGATAAAAGCTTCCCATCAAAGGACAAGAGCTTTGGAAAGTTTATTTAGAGTTTCAGTAAATTTTTGATATTAACTCAGATATGTCAGAGCTTATGAAATTTTTGAAATTCTTTAAGCAAACGTTTCTATGTAATATTAGTACTTCCACTCAACTTCCAACTTCGATTTGTACTTCCAGTCAAATGTACACCACTACTGACTATAATATCTTCCCCTTGATTAATGGTATGATTTGAGGGTGATTTTCAAAGTGCTTTTGGAGAGTTCGGAAACGCCCGAAAAATTCACATTGCAAAACAGCTGTAACGTTTCTTTTTTGGCTTTTTTGCCGGCGTGGAGAAAGAATAATCTTATTTGATAAATCACTAGAGATTATATTGTGCAATTTTTGATCGATTTTGATGGTTAGTGTTTTTGAAACATTGTATTAATAGAAGAAAATAATTATTTAATTTATTCAAGTCATTTTGTACATCGTTAAATCAGATATTTAATACTTTTTATATAATTCTTCTTTTATTACTGGTCTTTAAATTCTGACATGACTGTTTTTCGCAGTGACAACAGGAAATGCGGTAACGTTGCAAGAAAAGCAATATAGAAAAGAAGTATTTTTGAGTAACTGACCATCGCGAATTACACATATTTGCTATTTTATTTCTCCATTGTATTGAAGATTAAATCATCAAATTAATTCTCCTTTTATTGCTGTATGTTACAATAATTAATTACACTGCAAGTGTGATCTTTTATGCAACAACATTACTTTTGTCTAACACTTTTGCGCGATTGCAAAACACCCTTCAGGTGTCTTTTGATGAATAATTGATTTTTCGTGTGAATCAATGGGCTTAGGGTGGAGCTCAAGCACGAAATATTGTTGTGGAATCACAACTTTGCGCACAATTTTCAGGGTTACGCACAATATCGCACTGCTGCTCACAGTTGCATAAAATTGTAACAAATTTACTCAATACTTGCGGTGGCTCGATGTTGCAGGAAGTCTTTCAGATGGAATTTCTTTTATGCAATTTCTGACATTTTTTTGGCATGAGATTGTCGTCGGAAGCGAGAGAGAGAAAAAGAAAGGTCATTGGAATATTTTGTCTGGTGACAAATTGTTTAAAAAAGAAAATTTCCCATGAATGCCAATGATCCTCATCTTACTTCTTTTTTTTTTGAAGAATTTACAAGGTTAATGTATAATGTCGAATCAAATTTGCATGATGAAAAATTTAAATGACTAGACTAAATGAGAAATGCATCGATATGCTGGAAATTAAGATAATTATTCTTCTTTCTACGTGGTGAAAGAGAGAGAAGATGTAAATCCAAGAGATAAGAATGATTATTATTATAATATAAAAATTATTATTTTTAATGCATTTAAAATCATCTTTTAAGAGCTTGCAAAATTAAAAAAAAGGCTCAATTTGAGATTGGCGTCTTTTTAGGTGCAACGGGTGCAACGACAAAAGGGACAAAAGCCATTTGAGAGCTTTAATTAAGTTTAAATAAAGCGCTAATAAAAAGGCGTCTTTTTGACTACATATAAGCAAAAGCGCTTTTTAGGAGCTTTATAGCAACTGTTACTGTCATAAATAAATATACCTATACCAACGATCAGGTTTTTATTTAGACAATTTATTCGCAAGTTCATTAATTGAAAGGTTAATAATAGCGATGATTGGCTTGCCTGAAGAATTCCCTTTCTTTTGATTTGCTCTGGCAATTATCACAGTGGGAGGTTTTCAATAAAACGTCTCACATCTCTTAAAAAGCCACCCAAGACATGATATGTTGAAAATCTTCCTATAAATTGATCAATTTAACCCTCACTGACCCCATGGATCGATTTCGCGCCACAAGTTGAATCAAGGAGAAGAGTTACGCACTCTCAGCATATCAATAATTTTTTGCCCGCCTTCGCCTTGTTTTGCCACTCGTGCCTTTCAATTTATGCAACATCACAATTGTAATTGCACTTTGGACTGAAAGGGGAAAAGGAGTTGAGGAAAAAAGTTTTGTCATTCTAAAAGTTGCGGGTGTTTCAACAGAGCGAAATGTCGCTGAATTCTTTTTCGCAATTTTCCTTTTGTTGGCGCTCGCAGAAAAAATCCATTATAATGAACATTGAGTGGAGATAAAAGGCGTCTTCAGGTGACATGGATTTGTTTTGTATCACAAGACATGAACGTAAATTGCATCAATTAGTGCGGTTATCCAATCTTGATGGCATTGTTGGGCGACTGTTGGAGAAAGCTCCGGAGATCACCTATCGATTGGAATCTATTTCGATGTGTCTGGTTTTGATGTCGGTAGAATCGTAAAATGCACGCAGGAAAGTCATGTGAAAATTCACTTCCTGTCCAGATCGGTTGGAGATCAATTGATGATCGGAGATCACTTGAATCATCTAATGATCATGTTGCGTAAAATGAGAACGCATAATGGTGAGAGTGATCACGATCAATCAATCAATAATGTGGCTCAATCACCAACGACCTCAACCTCCAGCAGCTCGTCTTGCAGCCATGCAAATGCCGAAGAAATTCCACTGGGGAAATGGATCAAATACCACACGAGACAATTTAAAAACACTACTCATCCGAAACCCTTTCCTCTTGCTTTTCATTAGTAAAAGACACACAGAGAAATATGACACTAAAATATAGAAATCTTGCTCTAAAAATATTTCAAAAACACATTATTAAGTTCTATTTAAAATGAGCGTCTTTGATAGGCTCTCTTAAAGCGCTTTTAGGACACCAAAAATTAAGAAAGCGCTTATTAAGCTTCTTTATCATGCGTTCATTAAACGCTTTTTATGCGCCACAATTACAAAAGTGCCTTTTGAGCTCCTAATGTATAAAATTAACGCATGTTCTAAGCGCCTAATTTTTTTAGGCGCCTTTTGAGCTAATAAATTGTTACAGAATTCAAGCGCTTTTTATGCACCGCTTTAAAAAAAAAAGCTTAAAATGACTAATTTTAGTGTAGGTGGGATTGAGTAAAAATTTCTCTCTGTGCAATGAGTAAATAAAAGGCAAACAATGAAAACTTATCAAGACAGTCACTCACGTTACTCAATTTTGTAATTAGCAACTTTACACAGAATAACGAGTGAGAGACAATAAAATCACTGAGTCAGAGAGCGAGTAATCTACAAGACGACTTCCTAATTTCATTTAACGACTCCTAACGCACCGTCTTTGGGGAGTTAAGGAAAGTGGAGTAAAAATTGTTAATTGCACATTGAACATTTTTCAGCAAAGTCTTTTCGTCATTGGAGCATCAGCCGTTCGATTTTTCCAGCGAGAAACTCCGTAAGACATGTTATTTAAATTCATTTCCGACAATCGTATTGATGTGACTAAAATTGGCGCCCAATTAAAATGTATGCGCGGAAAATGCCGAAGACATTTCAGCATAAATCACCATGTTTTGTGCTCCCATTTGATGCACTCAAAATGCAATCTTATGCAACACTTTCTCCCCGCAGATCACAAACTTGCATCTCCGTATGCAAATCATCTGGAATCATTCACACTTTGCGATTCAATGCATCGCGAGGAAATTGGTGAATTCCTTACTGTCTGTAATTGTGGATGATGCTGCACATTCCCCTACTTGTTAGAGCTTGAAAAATTGAAGAAGATTTCAACGGTGATCGTGAAAAATTGCGGTGTGAGAAATGCTTCACAAGTTCAGAGAGTTTTAATTTTAACGTGATTCACAGAGCGTGATGTTTTGATTAAATTTGGCGATTTTATGAATTATTCAGGGGGTTTGTCTTAAGAGTCACTTGATGCTCTATTAAGGTATTAAAGCAATGGCAGATTAAAATTTTACAAATAAATTGTCGATTTGAATCAAAAAACAGTTTTATGTGAGAAAATATGTAAATTCCTTTGTTTTTTAAACTGATGGATTTTAAAGGATGTTTGATTTGATTTTTAGATATTATTGTTTTAGCAAAACAAGAAGAATTATTTCTTTTTTTGTAGAGAAGAATATAAATATGTATATGTTTCTAAATTTAATAAATTTAATAAGATTCAATTTATTAATTAATTTATATTTAATTTAATAAAAAATGCGTGATCTAAAAGGATTCTTTTGAAAGTCTAAAAATTGATCGCTTGAAAGAAACCTTTGAAATTATAAATGGTTGTTGATAATTTATTTAGAGAAAAAAAAAATAAAAGAAAAATTTACTTGTGAAGGAAAAATTTTATGGTGATTCCGGTTAAAGTTTTCAAAAAGATACTCAATGAAATTGTTGGTTAATTTAAAGTATAAATAAAATACACTTTCTTTTTTTAAAAAAATCTTGTAAAACTTCCTTATTTTGTTGTAAAATTACTGATCCCACGAAAAATTTCGCAGAACCTAATAAAAAATAAAAAGCATTTTACAAAATGCAATTTCTTAAAAAAATAAATCCAATTTTGATTTTAAAATTTATTTTAAATACCTACCAAATTTTGAAAAATTCTTTTTTTCATAATTTATTCTAATCTAAGCGACAAAAGCTAATTTATTTTATCCCAGAAAAATTTATGATCTCATCGGTTCATCGTGCAGAAAATGCATGCGAAGAACTTGATTAAAATGAAACACTTTTTTCTCAACATGGGATTCCCTGAACACTCTTCCCTCACATGTTTGCATTTGAAATGAGATTTTTTTTCGCAAATAAAAACCTCTTCACATTGATTCATAATTCATCATGTCATGAATATTCTTTTCCACAAGAATTCCCTCCCTAACAATTGGGATATATTTTTTTGCAATTTATGACGAAATTTTCATGAAACTTTCCTCTGAGGAAATCGCACTTGATTTTTCTCGTCGTCGATGGGCAATTTGAGGCTGAATCTCTCGAGAAAGCCTCCCACAGCATGAATAGCGTTAATTAGGGGGGAATTATTCGTTGGATCTCAAGTGATCTTGCTCTGAGCAAATTGACTTAAAGAAAAAGTGGGTAATTAATTTATGCCAGAAGTCTTCATGCGAGCCTTATCTAAGCTATAGCCTGGGAGGATGATTGCTGGTGGAAATGATGGATTCTGAGTGCTGGTGTTCTTGGCAAAGATGATCAGCTGAGTTACAGGTACAGTGAAGTGTGGCGATTAACGCCACACTGAGCTGATGAATGTTGATGGAACAAAACCACGGATGCATGAATCTTTCTCCCGTCGTGGCTTACGCGAAAAATCCACCAAAGCGGCGAAAGTTTCTCGGTGGGGCACCCACTGGGGCCTCTGCATATATAGCGGACCATCCGCCACAGCACAATCAGTACCTACTTTGGTCTCGCTTGTTGTACTACACCGACTTATTTGTTCAATATGCGAATGGTAGGAGTTTTATATTTCACCTCTAACGTGCCATTTCTTTCTTTGAGTGAATATTCTTGTGAATTGCTGCGTATGGAAGTCGCGTGTTTGTCTCACGGAAAAGAAGTGAAACCCAGTACCTTGCACTAATTGTGGATTACCTCTTCG
This sequence comes from Phlebotomus perniciosus, assembly GCA_918844115.2. Lineage (NCBI taxonomy): Eukaryota > Metazoa > Arthropoda > Insecta > Diptera > Psychodidae > Phlebotomus > Phlebotomus perniciosus. The sequence continues at coordinate 33,829 of CAKKOB020000323.1, read as the reverse complement.
ACTTTGTCTCAAAATTCGTGTCTTTAATGCTCCGGAAGAGATGCTTTTAGAGTTTACGTAACGAGTTTAACGCACCCGAATAGCAATTTTTTTTGTGAGATAGAGATGTGATTTATGGTCTCTCTGCTCCAATAAATCCCACCTGTTTCCTCACTTCCTGATTACTGTGACTTGTTTCTTTAACAGCCCATCAATTTGGATAATGATGGTCTTCAGTGAATCTACACGTTTTATTTGTACACCCGATCCCTTTCAGTTGACGCTCGTTTAACATTCCGTTAATTTGAATATTCACTCAAAAATTTGAATATCAACGCGTTAGAAAATTTACTTAAGATGATCTTGTAATTTTGCAGATCATTATCCCTTGTTGTCTTGCCCTGTTTGTGGCGCTCGTGGCATCCGAGGGCACTGCTGCAGCGGAGAAACAAGTAGGTGACCAGAAAGCTGCCGAGGCGGCTGCTGGTGAATCCCAGGCGCACGAGAAGCGCGGACTCCATGACTCCCTTGGGGATTACTCATGGGGTGGGTATGGTGGACATGATGATCATCACCATCATGAGCACGTGAAGACCATCACCATTGAGAAGAAAGTCCCCGTGCCCTACACTGTCACCAAGCATGGTAAGATCCTGGGAACCTAGTTGGATTTTAGAGATGCCTAAATAACCCATTTTATTAATAGTTCCTTACACCGTGGAGAAGAAAGTCCCTTATGAGGTGAAGGTGCCCGTGCCACAACCCTACATTGTGGAGAAGAAGGTGCCCTACACCGTCAAGGAGTACGTGAAGGTGCCCGTCCATGTGCCCCAACCCTACACTGTGGAGAAGAAGGTCCCATATGAGGTGAAAGTTCCCGTGGATAAGCCCTATGAGGTCAAGGTCTTAGTTCCTCAGCCCTACACCGTTGAGAAGAAGGTCCCTGTGCCCGTTAAGGTTCCCGTCCCACAACCCTATGAGGTCATCAAGAAGGTCCCAGTTCACATTAAGGTGGAAATCCCTGTGCCCAAGCCATACACCGTGACCAAGCACGTCCATGTCCCCGTGAAGGTGCCCGTCGACAAGCCCTACAACGTCTACGTACCCAAGCCTTACAAAGTTGAGGTTGAGAAACCATACCCAGGTAAGGATCCTACATTAAAAAAAACTAGGAACCTAGACTAACTCTATGTTCCAGGTAGTCTTTAGGATTTGGGACCTAACTAATCTTATTTATTTTTGCTAAATTCCCTAGTTGTGGTGGAGAAGAAGGTCCCCTATGAGGTGAAGGTGCCCGTTGACAAGCCCTACAAGGTGTACGTTGAGAAGCCCTACAAGGTGGAAGTGAAAGTGCCTGTGCCCCAGCCCTACACTGTTGAGAAGAAGGTGCCCTACACCGTGGAGAAGGCTGTCCCCTATGAGGTGAAAGTGCCCCTGGATAAGCCCTACCCCGTTTACAAGGAGGTCAAGTTCCCCGTCACCAAGGAAGTGCCTGTGCCCGTGAAGGAGTACGTGCCGGTGAAGCTTCACCATCATGAGGAGGAACATGAGCATCATCATCACGTTGAACATGACTACCATCACCACCACTAAATCATTTCTTGCTCAGGATCCTAGGATCCAATCTATACCATTCTTCATTCACACACCATTCAAATTCAGGTTCATGTACAAAGTGACTCATTTCGACCCTCCTCTCTGCACCGATCTGCTCCTTCATGCCTTCGCCACCGCCTCATCAGACACCTAATTTAAACAAACACCCATTCGAAGAAGTATTCAAAGAAGTGGACCAAAAAAAACGACGAGGAATTTTCATTACCAGATCGAAAAGCCGGATCGCCAAGAAAATTACATTCTCCAAGCTACTCTAGCCAATTGTGATTTTTATTAATTAATGTTTAAGAATGTGTAATTTTTTTGCAAGAAATTGTTTTTATGATTGCGCGATTGAAGCAATAAAAAGACATGAATGTTTTTTTGTACTCCACGATCTTTCAATTCGCCAACACTTTTGGGGGTCGTAAAATTTCACTTGCACCCATTTCAAAAGACTTTTAAAAAAAAATCACTCTCGCGTGTTCCACTTTTTAAGAGAAAGAAGGAAAAAATTGCACACTTTCGCGCTTTTTCTGAAAATTAATATAAAAAAAAGAAATAGCAATTTTATTTATTTCTTCAACACGAATTCATTGCAAATCAGGTAAATTTTGACATATTTATAGCAATTAAAAGAAAAATTATTGTAATATTTTCCCCACAAATTGCAAAATATTCTTGATCTTTGCATAACATCTTCGTTCTCCTTTCACGATTGCTCGTTTTCCTCCGGTATATGTTGCGCAAGTGCGATTTAGCATGAAAAATTAATAACAATAATTGAGGATGACGCTCAAAGAGATCATTATGTCAAATTGTGATGATTATTTTTCACAATAAAAACACACTGAATAAATTGAGAAACCATCCGCGAGAGAAAAACACGCAAAACATGAATGAAACATAAATTCCGGGGACTTTTTTTCCATATATTTTTAATCTTGTATAATTAGTTTTTAGTGGTGATGAATTTAATCACCGTGCATTTTTGTGAGAAATCTTTTGTGAGTGATTTTACGATGATATTTTGCAGCCATTTAGAGTGCAAAGTGGGATTTTGAATTGAATTTCACTGTTTGTCTCACGTGCAAATGCAAAAGTGAGTTGGGACTCGATAAAAGAAATAAAATGTTAAATGCATTTGGCGGAGATCTTATCTGTCTCACTGAACGACTTTCTATATGTTACACACACTTTCAGCATATTTTCACATACAGTGGGTGGCAAGATATTGACAGGGAGATTATTTTAATACAGGGAGAATAAGAGGTTCATTGGACCGAGTTTTTGTTATGAAGCCATAGACAGACGAATAACAAGGGTTAGAAATAATTATGTTTTAGCTGTGATTCGTATTTAGAGATGTACACTTCACTAGAAGAGCGTGAACGTGTTTGGAGATCACAACGCTATGTTGCTTTTTAAACATAAAGAAAGCTTTCAAATAATTTTAGGACATTTTTTTTTAAATTTCAACCATTTTTGGGTTTGCTTGAAAGTTTAACCAATACTTTTAATGGTTTGGAAAGTATCAACAGCTCAAAATAAAGATTTGCTGAAAGTATTGTATACGGCGTTTTGACCTTATAATATCTCTACTTTGATGAAAGATATTTTCTTGCTTAAACTGTTTAGTAGTTGAATCTTGGTTCCAGTCGAATTTCCAGCCATGAATTAAATGAGTGCTTTTGAAATTTATTCTCAAATTCATATTATTGATGAATATTGAAAAATATTTTTACAAAATCTATACATAAATAAGCGATAAGCGTTAAATTTTAATTATCACATTTATGTAGATTAGAAAACTCATCTAAAAAATCTTTTCTTTTATAATTTCACTATTGGAAAAATTATAATTTAATAATAAATATTTTTGCAAATTGTTGTCGTCTGACCATGCCTTCATAGTCGTTTCCTTATAATTCAAGTCTCAATGGAGAAAATAGCTGCTATAAGTTTACCGAAGAAGTAAAATCGAACAATAACCCGGTCATTGTGACAAGGAGAGAAGCAAAAAGAGCGCGAAAAGAGTGAGAGTAACTGGCACATCATAATCATAAGCGCACTTGTTGGTCACCGATTGCATAAGTGAGCTCACGATGGTCTTTGTCGAAGAAATGAAGGAAGTTGGTGGAGCTCTACATCGCCCAATGGTGTGGAACATTCTCTCTTGGTGGCTTCTGTTCGCCAAATTGTACTACAAAAGATGCCTTTCGTAACAACATTTTATTGGACTGTCTGAGCAGAATAAGAGATTTGCGCAACGAATTGCTAACTGGCTGTTCCCGAATTCTTTGCTTTTCAAATCGTCAGAGAAAAGTCTTTTGTGCGATGTTTTGAAAAAGCAACTTCATCTGTCCAATTACCACACAAAGAGACCTCAAATTTCTTGTAATTACCTGCTCTCATTTGACCATTTACTCAAACAAGCCGTAAGTAAATGAAATTTACCGAATAATTAGCTAAATGTTGTGTGAAATGCGTTTGTGTGTTTTTTCGGCATGAAGTAAAAGTCTAATGAAGCTTATTGGACATTATTCAAGGTCCATTTCATGCTCCAAAAAGAGAAGATAATTTTTGGATAAAGATTAATCCATATTTTCGTAAGATGTTACCTAATTTTTTATTGGACTTAATTACATTTGCCTTCTAACCACAATTGATTTATTAAATGATTTTTATTGCAGGCAGGTAATTTTGTAATTGTCTTGTATAGTAAGAAATTGTTGTTTTCATGCAGATTGCTAATTTGCCACAATGTCCCCAACAAAACTTCTCTCTTAAGCCATTAAACATCTATTCGACCTGTGAGACTTTCATGTTGTAGGGGAGAGCCGGTCAAGTTGACTGTCTATATTAAAAGAATTAAAAGAGTATAAGCAGAATCATTTTTTCATGAAAATGTTGAAAAAGGAACCAAATTTCTTTTTTTTCTATTATATTTTCTTGTTATTTTTGACCGTGAAACAATAAAAATTCTTGTAATCTTAAGCGCTGAATAATTCACTCCCAGCTTGGTCAAGTCTTCCCTACTTCTTCGTGCAAATGAAGCCAAACATTAGTGAAAATGTTGGCAGAAGTTCATTTTCGCTTGTCGAACATTTCAGCACACATTAATCAATTTCACTTTCAACCGCAACATTAGAAGCCCTCTCGAGTTGGCTGGCTTTTTTCTTCTTCTCACCAGATCATCTCATGTTACATCCGAAGCGACCTGGGCAGAGAAGCGGAGCTCCATGCGGCATCCTCATAAAACATCGATCGACATTTGCGCGGGAAAAGTGAGAGATTGCGTGAAGTCTGACATTGTAATTTCTCCTCTCGCGATTGTCTTCCCAATGCAATCGCGCACAAGAAGTGAATGTTGCATGAATTACGAAATATTTCAAGCTCATTCGCGAGCAATTTGGTTCCGTATCCACTTGGCGGAACGCGATAGTTATCATCAGAAAATACAGCTTATTTGATAATGTTTCGCATGTGAATTACCTGTCTCGAGCATTATGTCAGCGATGTTGTCCAAGAATGGTGCATAAAATGTAGAGCACGCCAGAGATAATTCCCCTTATTGTTTTGCATATGACAATTACTCAGCTAATGAGCATGAAAAGGTAACATAAGAAAATGTGGGTGATGAAAGATGCTGGTAAAAGAATTTCTCAATTAGTGCTCATCTTCAATTGAGACACACACAAATGAATTTCTCAATTTTCAACTGAGATTCTCTCCTATTTATGGGATTTTCTCTTAAGCAGAATCATCGGTGTGGAGAGTATGATGGCCCAAATCCCACGCTCACAGTTGAGGAGAATTTAATTGAAAATCTTGTTCGAGTCTGATAAGAATTTCTTTGCGCCTTTAATCCTCATCACGTCCAGAATTGTGTCTGAATGGCGCTTGGGAGAAATTTAGGGGTTCATCAGATTATGGAACAGGATTAGTTCTAATGATAGAAGTTTGAATCAATTTAGCTTTTTCTTTGTTATTATTTTGGGATCATTTTAAATTTAAATTAATCAGTTAATGTGTGTTTTTGATAATTAGGTAGGTATTCTAAAAAGTTAATTTTATTTTAAAGTTTTTTGAAACATGCCTAGTTTAAGAGGCTTTCACTGTGTGGAGTTCTTGACTCAACTAAAAATCATTTCTCTTTAAATCAATTCAAAATATTAAACAGTTCTGAGATTTCATTTTATCAAAGGAACAAATTTCCAGAGACACCAACTTCAAATATTTCCTCCTGTGTTCCACTCCTAACGCTGATAAACCTCTTGACACTCTTTCAAGCCCATAGTGAAGCTACGTTATTGTCTCACATCCCCTGGTGAATTTTCCTCACTTACGCTGTGGATTACAAAGCGATGCGACTGTAAATATTGTGATGGGGTGATCATTGAATAATTCTGGGTGAAGAGGGTATCATATCCACCCTCAAATCACTGGGGTGACTTTAGCCTGACGCTCTCGATTAGTCCTCCTGTTAACACTCAGACATTAGGAGGATTACACAATGTCATTGGTTTCGAGAGGAAGTGTGAATGTGCCAAAAAAGAGGGAAGATCAATTCATCGCAATGAGATAATCTCGATATGATTGAAAGCACATCAATTGACGGTCTAAGCTGCAAAAGTGCGATAAAAGACCCGCGAGAATTCCCCGGAATGTATGCTCATCACTTTGGTGTGGATTTTCCCGCCAAAACAGACTTTTGCTCTGCTCTGGAAAAGACTCTACTTTATTCGCGGTTTCTTACGTGGTTTCACCTGAGGTTCCTTTTAAGCTAAAAATAATGCAAATCATTGGTTCAATTCCGCAAATATCAGAGAGATTAATGGTTGTAATATCCAATTTCGTCGCATTTTATCTTGTGATTCAGTCATGAGACAAATCAATCTGCAGAGATGAACACATTGAGCAAATTGAGTGGTAAGATTTGGATGGGATTTTTGAATAATTCAGTGCAGAAGTCGCAAAAGCATCCCACATCTGTCGTGAAATCAGTACAGGAGATTCTCTGAAGCAGATGATGCGAAACCAACATTAATAAAAAGGTCGTTTACAGCTTTGTTATGAGTTCATCAATTTCCAATGCTTGCGAAGTGACTCTCGCCGTCCTCACATATGTTGCAACAATTACAGATTAATATATTAACTGATGTGACAACAAATATTATTACCATTGCCGGTGTGATTGTCTCATCGGCCACAAAGAGATTGATGATGAGGGGATGTCTGTGGTTGCAGCAAACATCTCATCGCGAATTACGAGGTATCGTGCTGAGGTTAAAACCCAAGGGGCGATATGTCTAGGACGAGGGTGAGAATGGGCCATTAAATGCATGAAATCATTGAAATCATCATCCCCTTTTATCTCTTCACTCTCTGAGGCCCTTTTTCCACCCGTAAATCTCTACCTGATGCCGTGAGATTCTCCCCTGGCGTTTACTTCTGCAGAGCGTGACTAAATTCTGGAACATCCTGGCACTTTATGGCCCGGTGCACTTTAGCATCGCCAAATGATCTCTTCTATTTTGAGATGGAATCATGTTTTTTGTGGAAAATTGATGAGTCGTTTCATTTTAACTGTTGTTTTACGCATCAGGAAAATTTTGATTCAATCCTACTTGCTGTCTTATTAATCTCATTTGATAATTTTTTCAATAATCTCTGAGGAATAGGTGAAAAATAGTTAAAAGTGAGCGAATCAAATATAGTTTCGCTTTTTATCATTTGAGGAATTCCTTTTCCACCTTTTCCACGCAGCGTTCCAATTATAACATATCCCTATCTTTTCTTCATTCTCTTTCCACTTCTTTACAATGTTTCAAAGCTATATTTTTCGGGGGAAGCCAAAAGGTGAATTGTGTTACCTGAGCGTAGAATCAACATCAGGGTGACCGTCTTTATCAGTAGCGAACCATCAAACGCGTGCGACTCGCAACCGCGCATTTTGCCTTGCACTTTATAGGAGCTTTGGGACCGTTACCCAAGGAGGACCCTTTTTTGCCACAGCATTTACAACCCAAAATTTGTCCCATCTCTCTGGGTGGAGACACAATGTTCCTCAGACGTGTTTCCAGAAAAATGCGTGCCATTTAAGGGCAGGTGCTGTGGAGAGTTAATAAATTTTGGGAAACCACTAGGAACCGACAACACGCCCTTGATGAGACCATTTTTGCTCTCCAAGAGGGAGGCAAAAAAAGTCTCTGATGAAGACGGAAAAAATTGGCTTTTACGAATGATGACGGTTTGGTAATTGCGCAACATCGAGTCATAAATTTACAAGGTGTTTCCCTCAGATCTTCCACACCGAGCCTTAGATCTCTCAACATGATCCTTGTCGCACGAGAAGAAAGATTTCAAAGCGGCAAATGAGAATTTATGGAGGTTGCTCTATAGTCTAGTTGTAGTACCAAACGATGTGCTTCCATTGTGAAAATGATTCAATTAAAAGGTGAATCGCACGGAAACCGACTTTAAACAAACACTAGAAATAGACCAGAGCGTTATATATACTAAGGAATCATATGGGGTATTTAAACCGATTTCGATCAGTTTTGCAAATAATTTTGTTAAACAAAAAATTAAAGACAATTGAAATATTTTGAATCGAAGAATATTTCGTTGAAGTTTGGATGTTTAAAAGCATATGTTTCAAAAGTTCTTTTTAAAATAAATAATTATTTATTATTTTTTTTATTAAAGTTTTACACGGCTTTTTTGAAATTAAAAGTTTTTATTTGAATATTTTTCGTTAAAAATAAACAGTTCTTAACCATTAAATTGATATTAAATCAATTCATAAAAATTTGAAACAAAAATCTGTTCAAGAATTGAAGATGGATTTCAATTGAATTGAAAATTTCAGCATTGTCGTCAGCAACACAGTTGGGAAAATGCAGAGAGCTCGACCACGGGAAGGAGCCTTGGCCAGAAAAGGAATTTTCGGGGAAAACTGGTTCTCCAATCCACAGAGGCGACAACGTGAGCGACACGGCCAGCGTATTGAGACATCGAAAGAAAATAAATTACATATTAATAGCAACAATCCATCAAGTCGATAGCATTTCGCTGGCGGAGTGAAACGTTCAATTGACGCTTTATTTTGCGGTGCTGTTTTATATGGTAATCGTTTTCATTAAGTTGTAATGGGGCTCCCACTCTTTGGGTCCATCATCCCAGGCTCTGGGCCGTGCTCGAGAGCTCGTCAAATTGATGGGGACGTGTGAAAGAGTGACGCTAGCGTGGATTTCTGGGTGAGAAAAGAATTGCTTCTGAGATACGGTAATGATGTGCTCTCGAATGTCTTCCTTTAGTCACCGCAGATCAAATACCTTTAATGATTCCACCGGATCCCATGGTTCGGGCTATTTATCCACACCCGAAAAGCAAGTGGGAGAAAACACCGTAAAATCAATTTAACACTGTTCCCTCTTCTCCTCGCGATTGGAATTTCTTTTACATAAATTATTCCCAACATTTCCGCATTTGATCATTCGCGACCGAAGAGGACCTCGAAGAGTTGCACCGAGAAAAATTTTGATAGTGTTTTCTACTATTCATTGATTTATTTCTAAAGTTCTAAATGTAGTAAATAATAGGTACTATTGGTTTTCTTTAAACATTTTTAAAGTTTCAATTATAATATTCAAAAATAATTGAATATAAAATAGAAATTATATATAATATAATAATTATATATAATTAAGTTTTTATAGAATAATATTTACTTATGAAGAAACTAAGAATTAGAACCAAAATTTTGAAAATTTGATTTCCAGAAACAAGCATTTTTGGCGGAAACACTAATATCATTAATAGTATAGATTTTAATATGGGCTATAGTAATTTTGACAATCTTACTTCTCTTGGTGTGAATTAAGGCACAGCAGCACCGAAAATGTCCATCTGTGTCGAAAGAGCGATTCTTTTACGCCACTACTCTGATAAAAAAGAGACATTCATCCGGAAGATATCGATTGACATTGAATGATGGAAATCAATCCGAAAAATTGCTCTTTTGCTCCCTTCGTTCGCGCGGTTTCGTGTCGAAAAAGGTCACGTGCTGAGCTATAAATCTCCATGGACTCTTTCGCGATGACATGACCATAGTTTTTGTGCTTCTAGGCGAAGAGGAGCCAAAGAACGGCTGGAGATGAACTCTCGCTGGGTCACTTTCGGTCGCTCGAGGTGAATGCTCAGGTAAGCGAATTCCAATGCAGATCTTCACTTTCAGCACATTCAGTGATGATTTATAGGTCATTCCTGAGACAAATAGTTTTATTGATTTTATGGAGCCATTGGAAAAAGAATAATTGAAATTTCACCTTCATAACAAAAATGTGAATTCCAATTTAAATTTCCAACATCTGCACAAGAAAATATGCATCTAATTTAAATGCATCCATGTGATTTTAAATCATGGTAAAAATTCAAATTTTGGATAATTTCAGCAAATCTCTGAGTATAGTAATTCAAATTTGGCCCTTTTCTGACCAAATTGGCTGGCATGGAAAAAATGTTCAATATTTCACAGAAAATTACCCACAGAGTGAACCACAAATTAGATGCACTCTCTGGGCATCTAATGAGCCTCGTGTTTTCGTGTGTTACCTTTGGTGCATCTGCTGTCGAATTCGATGGTGCAATCATAGATGAAGATGAGCCAGAAAAAGTCTCTCTGTCGGCAATCATTCGCCTATTGCGCGCTTCAAAATATTCATGCCTCAAGTGAGTCTGTCTTTGAGCTCCCAACATTGAGGATTTGGCAAAGAGAAACTGCCAATTTTTCCCTCCTAAGCCAAGTGATCATTAGATGGCTAAAATCTCTGCGCGCCCGAGTGCAATGGTCGCGATTGCATAGAGATGGATGATTTGCCAGACGCCTCGAGCCACTCGGTGGCGCATCAAGGTAATAAGCATTTCTGCATGCGCGGATTTAGCCGAAAATCAGTGCACAGGCGTGGATAAGGAGTAGCTGAGACAACAGCGTGGCCAGCAAAAAAATTGATTACCAAGACGAATTAAGGCATGCACCATCGGAGATTACCCAAACAGTGGGTTTTGCTCGCACAATTTTACACACACAGCAAAATTATATCATAGAGGGGGAAAATTATCCCGAGATGCTGAGGCATGTGAGGATTTCATTAAAAGTGGAACACCATAAATTCTTCCGCGGGGCTTAATACAGAGTCTGAGCATAACTCGGCACGCAATGCGTCGATTCTCGTCTATTTAGAACGCTTTGATCTAATGCCAAGTAGTTGAGTGTTAAATTACATTTTGAGAGGCCAAAGCTCCAGGGTTTTTATTTTGAAGCTTTGCTCTTCAATTTGATATTTTTTGTCTGTCTGCATTTGCTCACCGCGCGATGATCTCGTCTGATTTCGTCCATGAGATTGGGGAAGATTACAGAAGCAGAAAAATATATGTATGTATATATATAGTTTTGTTTCATCCTATTTATAGGCTATATATTATATAATCTTGCGTAACTCAGTATCTCAAGTGTTAAAAAGTTTTTATTAAAAAAAATAGTAAAATAGTTCATTTGGAATCAAAATTATTAAAAATTAAGATTTTATACTCCAAGAAAAATCTTATTTGAACATCCGAAAGTCTTTAAAATGTTTATATAAAAATATTTTTTAGCCAGTCCAAAACATCCTCAATGCTTAACTATCACTACATTTCCCATACATGCTATCATATCAATTTGCCTAAATCTCAATTTGTTCTTCTCTTCAGATAAGATCTTATATTAGAATATTAATTTAGCTTATACAAACCGCAGGTTCAAATCAATATTTCCCATGGCAATTTTCAGGCAATTCCTCCAAATCTGGCTGTGAATGGGAAATCAGTCTCATCTTAAATTCATTGACACCACCAGACCGCACACAATCTTCCTGTTTTTCGTGAGCTCAAACTGTGAAAATGACTAATTTGGAGGCTCATTCAATGTTCAGAACGATATGCTCCCGATAAGCTTGTCTATTAATTTGCCATTTATCTTTGATTGGGCCAAGAGTAAAAACACACGGACAGAGAAATTTAATTGCCCGTGAACTTAATTTGGCGACTATCTCATGATAATGAGATGATTTCGGTGACAATATATTGCACGATAATCGCTATGATTTTGCGGTTCAGACGGGTTTATGAATAAATTGAATCAAAATGCCGCATATTTTATGGGAAATTGTGGAAATTTGGCACAAATTTTTGATATTAATTAGCGACACTTTAGCAAATTTTGCCTCAGTTTAATTGACTCGCTTTAAGGATTATTTTTTGCGCAATGAAATTGATTGGAAAAGTTCCTGCGAACGAGATATCTGTCCACCCGGAGAGCATTAACACTGGGACAAAGTTGAATGAGAAAATTCTTATCGGCCTGAACCGTTCAAATCCATGAACAATGGGGGATTTTCCGAAAAAGCTCGTTCTAATTAAATTTCCCTCAATGCCGATGCTATCAATTTCTATCCCTCTTATTCCATATTGAAACCACTCGCGTGTTGGAAATACCATCTCATACCCTCATTAGTCAACCGTGCGAATTAAATGGATGTTTGAGCCACTTTCCAATTTACCCCTCTCTCCCACCCATTGTTCAAAATCCCATTCAGCATTTTCCCATTTCAACCCGCAGAGCTTTTTTCCCATCACTCGTCACCCAGCATTTCCAGCTGTTCTCATTGGTTTGCCATTACGATTGCCGTTGCTATTGGCTTAAGAGACGCCACGCTCCGCCCCAGACAGAATATCTCGTGTTGCTATAGAATCACCTCACATCCATGGGATGGGGTGGAAAAAAGGGGGGAAAGCTTGCGCATAGAAAGGAGCTTTCAGTTACTCTTAGGGAGGAAGAAATTGATTAAGGTTCAGGAGCTTCCAGAGTTGTTTATGATAAGCATTATAGGTAAAGTTTAGGGAAACCAGTATTTCGTGAGAGAGACATTTTCCTAATTAAAAATAATTTTAACAGTGAAAATGTGTGTTTAAATTTTAAATTAAAAATTCATACTTCTGAAATGCTGCGCTAAAAACTCCATTAAAAGTATTCTTTTTAAATTTAAATAGGTCATAAAAACCGTTAAGAGTAAGTGATAACTCATCTCTCTTATCTGAACTTCTATCTTATATCCCCTAATTCAAAAGTAAAGGTTTAGGGTAGGTATATGGAAAATCCACCCTAGTTCGACCCTCTCGCCCGTTTCACGCTCCCACACACGCTCTGCGTCTCGATTCACGGGCGCTCTTTCCGTTCCAAGACCTCTATGCTCTCGCCCGTTTATGCTACACAGTGGTGCGTGTTCGCCAGGGCCCACATGTTATGCTACGCCTCTCGGCATCCGGCATCCCGCTTCCACTCGCGGCAGAAGCTTCTGGCGGAAGGGAGACACCAGTCGGGCAAATAGCGTTGCAGCATAGAGAACGTCGACGGATCGCATTACAAATCGCCACTTAAGTGTTCACGCGGCCGCCTTTCTGGTTCGGCTCCGCTCTCGACGAGACTCAGGCTCAGTCATCTGCCAAAAGTGCTTCCTGCTGGCTGCTTCATAGCCCAGCGAGTCACTAGCGCTCGAGAATCCCGCGTAACTTCGTGTTGGGAAAGAGTGGATTAGATGGAAAGTAGTTCGTTTGTGATTTTGTGATAGAATCTCCCAGATACTTGGAGTTTAAATAAGTGAGAGAGAAATAATTAATAAAATTATTTTTCGTGAATTTCGGACTGATAAAGAAATTAAAAATATATGATAATATCCAAAAAAGGATTTAAACGATATTGATAAAGTCGAGAAACAGCTTATGATTGCACTAAGAAGTCAATTTAAAAAGTATAATTTTTCCGGAACTAAAAGATTTGTGCTAAAATTGAACAAAAACTGCAAATATATTTTCCGGTTGCTACTTATCAAATTGGAACAGGTGTTTAAGTCTGTGGTTCATCCTATTAATTAGTTATCATCACCAGCGAAGAGTTTGACAAACTTATTGACAGGCTATAAGGTAAATATTCATAGCTATTAAATTTTGAATAAAGACAAAATATTGTTCATGTAAGACACTATTTTAGAGAATTTAGATTAGACCACAGTAAAAAGCAAAATAGGAAACATGACAACACGAATTGTAAATTTTAGTGTGGTTTTGAGATAGTTTAATTCGATTTTGCATATTTCGAATAAATTAAAAAGTCAAAAATTTTAAAATGTTTAAAAAATTTACTTTTTCAAAGAAATTTTGAATTTTTGTCTCATTTTCTTGAAAAGTTTTAAGAAATAAATATAAGATTTTATCCCTATTTTAATAGTATATATAAATAGTGCAGATAGATTTCCATGTCTAAAGAGAAGTCAAATTAAATTTACGGGAAAAAAGAGGTAAAATCAGAAAGTTTCATTCCAGAACTTTTTTGGGAATTTTCTTTGCCCACACCCACACAGAACGTGTATGGTTTCCTAAAACAAGTATCAAAATCTTGTTAATTTATCATAAAATATCGCGAAATCACCCAAAAATATATGAAAAACTTACTTATTCTGATGAAATCTTTCAAATGTAAAAAAGCTTTCTGTTTAGTGTATTTGAATAAGATATTAGGTTTAACTTAAAAAAATTTCTATAAATTTTGAAAACGAATTTCACCATTTTTAAACAAATTTCTTAAAGCAAAATACCCAAACAATCTATCAGCACTAAAATGGACAATTTTCATCTTCTGCGGAACGAGAGCAAATGCTAAGAAGCTGAGGACTGTGACTAAACACTTACGTGTCACACGTAATTAAATATTTTTAATTAAATCATTTGCACCTTGTTGAGAGACGTGCGCAAAACCCACCACCGTGCTTAAGCTGTCTAATTAGAGTAATTACTTTATTGTTTCAATATGCCATGGAGCTTTTTCTTCAGGATGTCTCCAACGAGGGCGAGGAAAAAACCGTTTCGCCACATGGCGACGGTCATTTTACGAGAAGTGTGACCAAAAACAGCAGGAAAATGCTCACAAGAACTGTCGTAATTATTCATAATCTTAATGAATCTCGCGAGTGAGGAGAATTATATTGAGGAAGTGTGTCTGTCTTCATAATTGAGAGGGGTTGACAAAAAAGCTCTCGTGCGTTTCTTTCCTCGCAGTCAGTGATGGCGGAAAAACCACCCCCCATTTTCTCTTGCTCTTTGTCTTCTCTCCCTTGTTAGTTTTTCAATGATGTCCTGCGCATCCTCGGACATCAACACCGCCTCTCGAATCGGGGGTGAAAAGTCTTTCTTTTTTAGAGGTTTACTGTGAAATGAGGCCATCTCTCAGGTGGATTACCTCTACGTGAAAATTTGCATGGTTTGACGATTAAAACACGCAGCCTAAATACCCGTGAACGCCAACAACCCTCTTACATGAATCTCAAGCGATTTTCCAGGAAGACCTCGAGGGCGTTTCTCCGGGAAAGAAAAAGAGCGCGAAAGCACAATGGAGAAATATGTGCGTTCAACCCTCAGGTGTCGTCCGGTAATAATCTAAAATTAATATTTGATAGATTTGCATAAAACAAGGGCAATTTACACATACACTCATTAGATATGCCATAATTTCACCCCGATTTTTCCTGGGCCCAGCCGTGGGCTCATTTGTGGGTGAGCTTGAAACGTGCGGAACTTGTCCGAAGAGAGAATTTCTAATGAAATATCCAATGTGCACGCCATCAGAGGCCATTTCCACCCCCAGAAACACATAACCCATCCAATATTGTCCGTCACCCAGTGAAAATTTCCTAGTATTAAAAATTATTTGCATTTTCCACTGATTGCAGCGATGAAAAGAATAAAAGTCGAGGTGTTTAAAGAGATTTTGAAACTAAAATTAAGAAAAATTACCCTTTTTTCATCTAAACTTTCATTTCTATAAAACTTTTGCCAAAGCTTTCAAAATCTATTGCCTGAAAGAGAAATTGTATGAAAAACTTACAAAACTTTAGAAGTTTTTCTGTATAAGTTCCTCAACAAAGCCTAAAATCTGAAATTGGTTTGGTTTTTTTTAATCCTGTATTTAATTCAGATTGGTTTAATAAAATGAAAAATGCCAATGGAATCAAATTTTTTTTTCAAAATTTGCAGAATCTCTGAATTTTGCAAATATCTGGCTTTTTTTAGGTATTAGAGAATAATTCGGATTAAATATTCCTAAAATTCTTTGCTCAGAGTAAAATGGGATTGATCCTTGAGTATTGTCGGTTCGATTGAATTATAGTTTGATTTTGCAGTAGATAGAATTAAACCAAAATTTCATGAAAAATAACAACTCACAATTTGAGATTTTCACCCCTCGGTTGAGGACTTTTTTCCTGAAGAGTCGCCGTCGCAATTTTGCTACAATGTGTCTGGGTAATCGCGGGGTTTCATTACACATTCAAATTAACAATTAAATGGCACATAATTGCGATAATGGCGCGACTGAACGGCGATTTAATGCGAGCTGTTGAGGTGCATGTGAAAAACATGTGTTCGAAAAAGGCTACCAGGCGCCCCCATAAAGGCCACCCCGTGCACCGATTAATGAAATCTCCTGATGAAATCTCCCAGAGCTTTCAAATTTATTTCTCCGCTAAACGAAAATGCCAGCAAATTTATGTCCTTTTGTTGTAAAGTTTCACGCTTTCTCCATCACGAAGCTTTCGCACTGGGCGCGTTTTTTTCCTCCCACCCCCCTTCAACCTTTTCGCCCAAAACTCTTGTACACACCTTTATTGCTATTTCTCTCACACGAACATCGAGATAATCGGCCGCACTTGGTGGAGACGTTTTCGGTGTATTTTAACAGCTTTTCCCCTTCACTATTTAGACACAGATAATTAAAAATTAAATATCAATCATTAAATTACATTACATTTTTACCTAATACGTTTTTGGGTGGTTGTAAAAGTGAATCAAAGTCTATAAAAATCAGAATATTGACTTTATGGCAGTTTCTCGTCTTTACGCCACGTTTATGCTTGTCCTTTGTGGTGGGGTCTGCAAAGATTAGATGAAGAAATCGAGAGAGAGAAACAAAGAGCTTGAGATGTCCAAAAGGAGACAATCATAAATCAAGGGACTGAATTATTCAGTGGAAACCAATGAATTTGTGTCCTCGATTCAAGTTCTTTTTATTGTCAGGTAAAACGTTTAATCAATATTTGTTTTTCTGGCGATTAAAGGAGAATCTCCGAGAGCTAGAGAAGGAGATTTTTTTATTTTTATTAGGCATCAACGATCATTCTGAAACAATAATACCAGAGAGAAATTTTTGATTAAATCCTATCAGGGATAATAAAATTCTGGAAATCTCTCAATGTCAATGGAGAAAATTGGAATGAAATAAACTTAGGATCATTTGTAAGAAAAGCAGTAGGGTTAATCCTAAATTTGCTCTAAAATTTACCCCACAATGATCTACAGCCAATTCTATACTAATCCTGTTTTTCCAGAAACTAGCTTTGAAATATTTTTCGTTCTTTTGTTTAAAATTAAATTCTGTAATTTTTTAAATTTAATAACTCCGATAACTTTTTCTTCACCCCCTATACATAATACCTAACTCACGTTTTTTAAGAATTTCCAATTAATTTAGAATAAAGCATCACTCATGGAATCTTAATCACTGAGCTCGTTCCATTATTCTTCTCTTTTCTCTCTAAATATTTCCTCGAGACGTGGCTCGTAGCTGTCCTAAATTTTCTAAACTACCGTGTCTCATTATACCCAAATGTCCGTTAATTAAATTCCCACTACACAGTGGCCCCATTTTACACCGTTTTTGTGGTTGAGCTTATCTCGGGCACAAGGAAAGCAATTCTGTCGCAACGCCTGGACGTGTGCCAGTCGCTCCTCATTTGAATACGCGAGGGATCTTTTACGATGTGTCGACCCATTCACAATTGCCGCAATTTCCAATGGAAATTGCACCAAATAAAACCTTCATCTCCCTTGAGTTTTGGCCAGGAAGATGTGGGGCCGACCTCGGCTATGCAAATTTCCATGGCAGACCCATAGAAATGGTGGAAATGAAGTGTCGCCGAGCACGCAGGACACGTGAATTGGATGAAACGTACACTAGTAAAAAAATGTTTTTTTTTCATATTTTACAAATGTATGAAAGAAGTATGTTTTCATACATTTTCGAATTAATTTCAAAGGTTCTTGAAAAGGTTCTTGAAAAAGGTTCATACCAAATGAATGATTTTTAAGCTTTTATCATTGTTTCGTATTTTTTAAATGATTTTGCTATTATTATACACGAGGCGCTTCGCGCCTCTCTGTGCGTGGTTTGTGGTTCGTGTAGTAACTTGGGTCCATTAAGTTGATTGAGAAGATTAATTAGCGGATAAAAAGTCGAAAATATGGATTACTTGTGTGAAAGGTACCAAAAAGGGGGT
>CAKKOB020000322.1:34526-48716 GCA_918844115.2 Phlebotomus perniciosus | reverse complement strand
AGAGTGAAACTTGACAACAGCGCGTCATCTTTTTCGAGACGTCTCGAATTTTCTTAGTCAAGGCGGATTGTGAATGTGTAATTGTTTTTGTGTGATAAATCTGAATTTAGTGGTGTAATTAGGCTTTACTTGGTCCTTTTGATGATTCGGGAAGTGAGGAGGTGATGTAGTGGCAGCGTTAAAGAACATTTCCGGTCATTGCGAGCCGGATATAAATGTTCCTCTCGGAGATTCTCGGAAGCCCCAAGGACGGAGGGCAAGGAACTACAATATTGCCTTCCAGCCGGAACGTCTTCTACACATTTTAGCCTTTCTAACCAAGTGTTCAATCTAGTAAACTTTCCTTTTAAATAAGGACTTATAAAGGAAGGGATGGTCATTTAAGGGAAGAATTAGGGTTATGTTGGTGATCCTTGGGTCGATATATAAGGAGGGGTCCTCGAAGACGCAAAGTCTCTATCTGGAACTGTTTAGCCTCCGCAGATCAATAACAGACACACAGATAAACGGCGTGATTTCTATAATTACACAAAGAAATGTTACTGATTTATCAAAATCTGATAGTCAATTGCGTTTGCAATGATTAAAATGATAATATCAAGTCCCAAATCAAAATATTTTCCTTTTATTCTTTAAAAGTCGCACTAGAAAAAATATTTACATGTTTTTATTTGGAAGCACAAAATCTACAAAATTATTAAAAATAACTACTAACTAAAATGATAAGAAAACCGCCCGGTCAGCTGGTAGTCCGTCTTCTAAGATCTTTTTCATTCCCAAGAAACTTCCAAGAGCGACTTATACTTCATCACCAGGTAAATCAACCCCCTCATATATAGAAATAAGTCCTCAGACAAGAAATCGACTCACATAATTTCCCGTCATACTAAAGAGAGAGAGAGAGAGAGAGAGCCAAAAACTTCCCCTCTCCGTGAATCAGTGTGTGTGTTTCCCGGCACACACACACACATAACCTCAAAGTGGCGGAGAGAGAGGGTGTGTGCATTTATGTAAGTTGGAAATATTTAGCGAAAACATTTGTGTGTGGCGATTTCAATTGGAATGCGAAAGAGTCGGATACTAAATGCACTGACACCTTTCCGGAGGGCGGAATCTCGGCCAGCCACTGCCTTCGCGTGCGCCAATCGGGGCCCCTCGGCTGTCGGCGAGCCAATCACCGTTCGCCTCCGGAGGGCGCACGCTTCGCAAAGCCTGCCATCTCACTCTCACTCAGGCACTTTAGGCCGTCGCATCTCACTCTGGCGGATGTGAGTGAGAGCGAGATGGAGGATTGAGTGGCGCGAAAAGTGGCAGAGAAGAAACGTAATAATATCAATAAAATATAATGCAGAGTGGAAATGGAATTGTGAACCCACCTATTTTATTTGTTGGACTACAATTTCCCAGTGATGTGTTGGTGTCTCTCTTTCTTCAACTGCCATCTTGCTCTTACTTGCTGGCGCGGCAATTTAGTGTCTCATTCCAACTGTGAGTCTGAATGTTATTCCTCGGGTATTTTGTCTCTCTATTTCTGTACCTCTTCTCGTGTGCTGGGCTGTTTTTTTCTCTGCAGCTCCTCTCCGGGGCCTGTCGTGCAATGTCTCTCTTCAGCAACTGTGCTTTTCTTATTTACTCACGCCGTCAGTGTGACTGCAGACTTTAGTGAGAGAGTCTTTTAACGCCCGCCACCTTGAGAGTTGGAAAAATCACATCGCGAGAGAGGGGGAGTCACTCTGGACCCATTTCCCATTGGTTTGCCCAACAGATCTTTTGCACACCGCATTGTCAGTCGGAGCACTTACTACTTCGCACTTTGCCGTCGATTGTGTGAAAAATTCGCGCGAAAAGTTTCCGTTTTTTTTTGCAAGTGGCGCCAAAATATCCTTTTTCCGGGGTGGACAATTTGCAACCAACTTCATTGCAATATGGCTGATTGATAAAAAGTGATTTTGAAATTAAAAAAAAGTGCGGGAGGAAATATAGTGATTGACTGGTGAAAATAAATTCCCGAAAGACAAAATAAACATGCAGTGAGGAAATCCCCCGTATCAACTAATCCCCATATTTTGTACTAGATTGTGTTTCACGTGGTCAGTCTCGTTTTGGCGGGGGGTGAGATTTTTTTTTTGCATTTTGGGGGTGTTGAGGAAAAACCGCATATAATTCTCTTTCCCGCGCGTGAGAGTTGGTGAGAGAGGCCAGGAGAGAAAGAGAGGAATTTTCCCGGTGAGAGTGTGTGCAGAGAGAGAGTGGGAGTCGTGTGGGACTCGTGCCGTCCTTGTCGGAAAAGGCAGCAGTCCTCGGGCTTCTTTAGACCAATACCAATTGGAAGTAGTAAAAGGCGCGCAATAGCAATCATAAAACGGATATTTCTGTGACTCCAAAATTGACGCCCCATTCGGATTCGTACAGTTGGGAATATTGTTAGTTTTCACCCGAAATTCCGTGTGTGCGCGTGTGTGTGAACTTTTCCCAGGGATCATAAGAGCGCCTTTTTCCCAGCAGAGGCAGAGACGGAAAATAGCAGTTGGTAGTTGGGATCTTCCATCTCACATTTGGGAAACGGCACCTCCAATTGCGGTGGAGCTGCGATTGCATTTTCCATTTGTTATTTGATCAGTGCGTTTGCTTGGGCTCTTCCGGAAGGGCAGATGAAAACACTTGAAGACGCCAAACACTGAACAAAGATTTACCCAAAAGTCCCAAATTGATTTAGAGCGAACGATTAAAACAAAGTGTAATAGTGAAACGGTTAAATTTTGAATTTGAATATAGGATTTAAATTCAGATCATCCCGTTACAAAATTGTCGAGAAACGGGATCAAGTGTCCGGAGGTGGACAAAGTGAGTCTGATCTGTCCAGTCAGATGAGCATGGACTCTGTGATGGACTCATTGTCGACACACAGTGAACACAGTATGTCCTCCACGGCTGAATCACATCCCGTGGCGTCCGCCAAGACACCCCAAAGTCCTGGGAATCACTCAAATAATCCGGCCAGTGGCTCAAGTTCCGGCTCAGTACCGCAGATGCACATGAATCGCCGCACACCGACGCCCCACAGTCCCCGACAGATCAGCCCCCTGAGCGAGCGTGGCCCCCAGATGTTGGGTCTACCGCATCCCCTAAGTCCCCCGCAGGTCTCCACGCCCAACAGCATGGGCGCCATGGCGCCCAGAATGGCCCAGAGCCTGCCCCACTTGCCCCCACACGGTCTGGGGCTGCTCAACTCCCTGCAGATGATGCACCACAATCCGCTTGAGCTGATGGCTGCGGCTCATCATCATGTGCCGCCGCGCAGCTATAACAGCCCGCCGCCCATCTCCACGTCCGATCCCACGGCCAACGAGTGCAAGCTGGTGGACTATCGTGGGCAGAAGGTGGCGGCCTTCATCATAGCCGGTGACACGATGCTGTGCCTCCCTCAGGCCTTTGAGCTCTTCCTCAAGCACCTCGTCGGCGGCCTCCATACCGTCTACACTAAGCTCAAGCGCCTGGACATTGTGCCGCTGGTGTGCAATGTTGAGCAAGTACGCATCCTCCGTGGACTCGGAGCCATCCAGCCGGGCGTCAATCGCTGCAAGCTGCTGTCCTGCAAGGACTTCGATGTGCTGTATCGCGACTGCACCACTGCCAGGTACGTGTCCCAGTCTCTGCCATGCACTGCCTTTATTTCATTTCTTGGTGTTATTCAATATGCATTTTGGTATATTACATTCCCACTGACGTATATAACTTAGTGGGAAAATTCATTTATTGGCTGTGAAAATCTCAATGGAAAAAATCTTAACATTCTCGAGATTCGAACCCGCGACCTCACAAAGTGATTAAGCCAATTGCTGACCAATTGAATCGCGTGGGGACAATCATTGCCGAGCAATGACAAATATTCGGTGAAACAATTTTAATTGATTTTGCTCTATCAACAAGAGGCTCAGGAAAAGCGTGGATAATTGAAAATGATTGTTGGCTGCCTGGTAAACAGGGAAAGGGGTCTTTTTAGGCAACACAATCGCCCCCCCAACAAAACTCTTTCACTCTCTCGCTCTCTCCCTCTCTCTCGTTCATTTTCCCAAGTGATTGAGGGTGTTGGAAAATTTTCAACCCCCGAAAAACACAAAAATTCCAATTAAAACCCACCGAAAAGCAACCAAAATTGTGTTGAATGCATTTAGCTTATTTGCGAATTGATACTCGCATATCTTTTGCCGGCGCTAAATGGAATACGACTCTCGTGTGAGTTTTACAGGTGTTTCTCGTTGGCTTCTCGCACTTGGCAGGCAAATTAAATAACATACAATAGCAAAAATTTATTACACAATAATAGAATGGAATTGATTGATAAGATTCATATATTTTACTGATAATCTGTGGCATTGATGGGTATTCACTTCATTGAGTATTCCCCCGTCATAAAAATGCTTGATAAACTGTCTAAAGAGCAGTTTTGAATTGCTAAAAAATTCTTGACTTTATCGGGATTCGATCTTGAAATCTTAAGATTGAATCGTTAAACAGTAAAAGTGATTGAAATTTGATAAGTTTTTAGATAAAAATCTTTGCAAAATTCACAAAATTAGGTAATGGAACATAAGAAACCGCGAATCCAGTTCCTTAAGAATTAAAGAGTTAAAAATCGATCTAATTGGGATTTGAACCTGAAACTACTCAAAAGGCTGAAGTTAGTTTTTATCCCAGAAGGATGTGAAACATCTTTCCGGAGAGAGGAAATCCGTATCAATGTCTTCCTAACCTCATTCTCCCTTACTTTTCTCCATGGACCATCTAACACTTGGAGGAATCTTCCTCCAATTCAATTCTCATGAAGATCTTGTCCCTTGTTGGATCCTTCCTTCTTGAATCCCATATCGTGGGATTTTCACTGATTTCAATCAAGTTTTTTCGTGCCCGGCTTGCGTGAACCAATTCATGTTTTCTTTTGAGACTGAACTGTCAAAAATATCCGCGAATCATCGGGACTTGCTATAAAAATGACATTTCGGAGTCGTTTGAACTTGTGAAATTATGGCAAACTTCTCAAATGAACAGATGAATGCATTTCTACCAAGAAAAAAAACTCTTGTCCTCTGTCCATTGAAATACCTGCAATTCCATCATTGAAGGGCTTTTTCTCTTATTTTATTTTGAGAGGGTGTAAAAGCTTTTTTTTTTGTTGGGTAACAAAGGCTTTTAGCGCGCGCTTTCCCATTCATATATCCCTCATATGTAATTTCACTTGGTCTCTTTTTCCGAGTGACTGTTGGGAAAATGGTCACAGAGGTTGGATGGACAAAGGAAATGGAAAATAGAATAAACAAGAGGTGAAATGATTTCATATATGAGTTTGCGGGGGAGGAAGCTGTGAAAGCATAAAGTGAAAAGATTTTTTAAATAGGCAAAAAAGAGGGTGACAAATAATATTTACACCTTCACGACAAGAGTTCTTTTTTGTTGTTGCTCCTGTTGACACGCTCCACAAGAGCCGGAGGAATTGTGGTGGCAAATGAAGTAGAAAGTCCATATCAAAGGGTTAAGTCTCCCAGAGTTTATTTTATGTTGTATCGAATCGTCAAAAGAGAGACAGAAACTCATCTGCATATATATTAATACACCACGGGAATTCTCTCTTTTTTTAACACTAGCACCAACACTCGCCAACATCACTCTCATTCATACAGTTTAACAATTTGGCATCAGGGGGGTGTCAAAAGGATTCCCTGTGGCTGGAAAACTCCATCCTCCCCACTATATATACCTGCATTTTCCCTTAAATGGCCTTTTCCCGTTGCGCGTGCAAATGAGAAATGAAAATTGACTGTCTCACTTTAGCATCCACTCTCCGCTATATATATTTTCTATATATATTTTATATTGTGTTTGTACAGACTTCTGTTTACTCCAAATGTTTGTTTATTTTGCTGACCATTGCAAAGCTTTTCCGACAATTAACTGGGAAACACATCATCACACACATTTCCCTCCTTTTGCTCTCTCTCTAAAGGACGCCAGGGAGGCGTCACTGGCGATGATGGGGAACTTTTGTACGCAAATGAAGAGGCGAATCTTTTTGTGGGTGTGGAAATTCTTTATTGTTTCAGATAAAGTAGCTCAATGCATATCCAGGGAGTCAGTAGTTTTAAAATTACATATCTTCTCGAAATCAGAAAAATCATTCTCATTGCTGTCTTCACTGGATTTGATGGCTGAAAGAAGCAAAAGGAGGGAATTCAAATGGGAAAAGATTCCATTTTACAGGGTAGTGCATTAAATAGTGATGCGTGAATTTTAGCAATTTCTGTGAAATTAGTTTGGTTTTAGTACTAGTGATGTTTAGTACTAATAATACTTAAGCCATTTAGTTAAACATTCTTAAAGAGTTCGCAAGACTCTTAAAAAAAAAAGAAAATTTTCAAACAGTGCTAAAATATTACTTCTAAACTTTAAGAATTTAGTTCAATCTCTGTTGAAATATGTATTCTATTGTTTAGTACTCATTACACTTAAACTTAAAGTATTAGGTTAGGCAGTTCTAAAGGGTTCATCAAGACTTTTTAAATGAGAGAAGTAAAAGAATCTTTTCAAATAGTACTAAAACATTAGTTCTAAACTTTTAGAACATAGATAATTAATTCTTTAATCGTTGGAATTGTGTTACAAAATATTCATAATTTCGTATTGAAATTGTATGAGCCTTATTCTGAACTTGCGGAGGGCTTTTTTCGAAAGAACGTTCCCTATAGTATGAAAGGTCTAACCTTGCATCTTCAGAATACCCTAAGCCTAGACATTTCAAATTTGATTAAAGAAGCTCCCCATGGCGATTGCTTATTGAAACACTATAAATTTTTCCATTTTTGTGGTTTTGAAATCAATTATTTAAGATTTTATGGTTTAACCGCTGCAACGCCATCTCTTAGGAAGTAGCAATCATCTCTTCTCAAAATTTGCTATAAAAATCAAATTAATTTTTAAAAATTAAACTTTTTTCCATCTGTTTAAGCACAAAAAAGATTAGAAAACTTAAATTACTTCTTAGTACCAGATATTCTAAAATCTTATGATTGCTTCACAATCTCTGGCACAACACTGTATTGTGTTTCTTCCGAATCACTCCGACAATATCGATGGGATCTTGAGAAACAGAAGCGCGGGTGAAAGGCAATAAATTATATCTGAAATCGTGTTTTGGATGTGCGGCGGCTGCCAAGGGAATCACTTTTCTTGGGAGAATTGATATTTTTTGGTTGGCTAGCCTAATCTCTCTCCTACTCACAATGATCACCACATTTCTTCACCCAATTCCCAATGTTTTCTCTTTATGCAGACACAAATGTTGATTTGCCTCGAAGGCTCACCAGGTATAGATATATCCGCCTTCCTTTCCATCTTGAGATTCTCTTATTCGGGGGGCCTTTTTTCCGCGCATTTATCCGATATTAATACCTGCTTGAAAGAGCTGGTGAGAATATTTTGCATAGTCACTATTTTAGGAGTTTCTTTTCACGCTGCTACAGATTATTTCTGTGAATCGTTAAATAGTTGAAATTTTATTGTCACAACTGGATGATTTAGGCGGGTTTTGATTATCGAGAATTTCTCATATAAGCAATAAAATGCTTCTTTTTTTGAGACTCTGATGCAGAATGCAGTTCTGCAAGCGAAGGGGAATTTCTCGACACCTCCATCGAACAGATAAACACTTTTAATGGTTCTCCATCCATATCTCTCTCTGGTGTTTTGCTCTTTTGACTCCTTTTTATTATTTTCTTTTCAACGCCATAAAACTCAAATTTATGAGTTGAGAATTACTTTGATGATTTGTCTGTTATTAACAACATTTTCAGTTGATGGAGTTACAATTTGATCTCTCTCAAAACACTTTTTTTTCTACATTTTATATTATTTATATGTATAAATTTATCTCGAAAAGGGAAAGTATTTGGTACTCTGGGTTGATCAGTTGAAATTTTCGTTTTGGAGGGAAAAACACTTAATAGTTTTTCCACAGTGAAAATAAATATATCGATGAAAAACATTTAAATTGATCCACTTCACTTCATTATATTAAACATTTCATTTGCTAAAGCAATATTTCTCTCTCTCTTCTATCTGGCTGCGGTTATATGAGGTAATTTTTAACACTTTATATATCTCTCCATGGGCTCAAATCGCATGAGAGAAGTGAATCAAAGAGAAATTGTGTTCAATTCAACAGGCTAGAGATTTATGGGTTTGCTTTTCCCCTTCGTCCTTCCTTAAAGGAATCCGATAAAATTCACACACAGGATTTATCATTGTGGTGTTTTCGCCCGCACCCAAAATGGGATTTGTCATTTATTTATGCCACAATGCAGATTGTCAAGACTCTCCCCTCGTTTTTCCATCTTATTTTTATTTTATTCGTTGGAGGAGAATTATTTCTCAGGACAAAATTTAAAGGCTTCTTGCTGATTTTAGCAAGAGTTGAGTTCTTATTTAACCCTAAATTAGCAAATTAGCCAAGGGGGAGATATTATGGTCAGAAGTGGTGTACATTTGAATGGAAGTGCGCAAGAGCTTTAGGAAGTGGAAGTGCTAAGTCAAGTAATTTTGAAAGCTTTCAATGAAGAACAGGAGCTTTGGGAAGTTTTTCCCAGAGTTTTAAGATTCTTGAAGAGCTTTTGGAAAGTTTCAGGAGCTTTAAAAGAAATTTCAAAACATTGAGAAATATAAGCTTAATAAGCTGACAACCCTCTAAAATTACAGTAAAACATTTCAGAAATTTACGAGCATTTATAAAAAAATCTAGAAATTTTGTGAAGCTTTCGGATATTTTTAGAGCTTTTGAGAATTTTGAGGCTTTTGAAGCTCCCGTTAATCTTTTGAGAATTCTTGAAGGTTTTTACATATTTTCTTAAAGCTCCTGTTTTAATTTTAGAAAGCTTCATTAGAAAGTTTTAGAAAGCTTCCTTAGAAAGCTGTAGAATACTTCTTTAGGAAACTCAGAAAGCTTCCATAGAAAGCTCTTGAAAGTTTCATTGAAAAGCTCTAGAAAGTTTTCTTTGAAAGGTTCATTTAAAAGCTCTAGAAAGCTTCATTTAAAAACTTTAGAAAGTTTCTTTAGAAACCTTTCTTAGATTAAAAAGCTTCTTTAGAAAGCTCTAGAAAGTTTCTTTAGGAAGCTTTAGAAACCTCTCTTAGAAACTTTTTTTTTTAGAAAGTTCCAGAAATTTTTCTTAGTAAGCTCCAGAAAGCTTAGAAGAAAACTATAAAGCTTTGTTAGAAAGCTCTAGAGAGCTGTGGAAAGCTCCCTTAAAAAGCTCTGGAAAGATTTCTTAATAAGATTTAGAAGACTTTAGTATAGAAACTGAAAGCTTCCGGAACAGAGTTTTGGGAGGCTTTTCTACAATATGTGGAAGTACTGGAAGTGGTGTACGCCCTTTTGACCATAATATCTCCCCCTTGGTCAAAACTCTTTTTTCTTCTTTTCAACAACTCTGAAAATTTGCCCATATCTTCCCTTTTGCCCACAAATTTAATAAGCCTCCCCCTTAATGTTTCCCACCCACAAAACCTTAAAACCTTTAACATTTCAATGAATTTATGAAAGCCTTAACTTCGTGGTTTATTGGCTCTATTCTCAGCCAATACAAGTTATTTTCTCCTCCTGGTATAAGAACAATCGATATAGGAGGGACAGAATTGGCAATATGGTTTGGGGATGGCTGGAAAACAAGGTGGGGAAACTCAGTTAATTGAATTCTCAACTCTCATGGATTCAGGCACATGGATGATTCCCAGAGTTTTTTTTCTCCCTTTTCCCCATCAAAATCACATCCCATGCAGAATGCTGATGTGTTTAGATTGAAAATCAAGTAAAAGGAATTAGATCAGTGTGGTTCTTGCATTAATTCAACTCCCCAGCATCCACTCAATTAATTGTCTCTCTTGCAGAACGGGGAAACTGCATTATCCAACTGATGTGTGTGGACCACTGTTCGAGGAGGAGCTAGAGTTTTGGGGTCTCGATTCCAATCAAGTGGAACCGTGCTGCTGGATGACTTACACCCAGGTATGATTATTTACTCATCTAATTGACCCAATTTAGCAATAAAATAGAGAGAGAGAGACTCTTATCTCATTTTAATATTATGCGGAAAAATATTTTTGAATGCCAAGAGCTGAAGTGAAAAATGTGTTATATGTAATTATTTTCTTTTCAAATTTATGCTGAAATAATGACAAGAGACTGACAAAAATATATATAGTTTGGAATGAAATACAAAAGTCTCAGTTGTGAGAATCATGCTGGATTTTCGCAAAGTATAAATGTAAGACTGATGTTTTAAATCCTCTTACTCGTCTCATTTTCTCTGTTTCCTCCGCGCCCCCATCTCTAAAGAGAGTATATATATAGAAAAGAGTGAAAGAACCTGAGGAAGAGGTGGTGGAAAAAATATATATGATAGAGGCTTATGCAAACAGAAGAGAGAGAAGAAATGAGAGTGCACGTCTTAATGTGTTGCTTCTGACATAATCATCATCATGAGTTGTGCATAGAGTCAGTTCACGATAATGAATAATTAATCATCTGCGAGCAGAGTTTTCTTTCGTGAAAAGCTGCACCCCATGAAAAGCTCATGCGAAGGGAGGAGAGTGAGGTCGGGTGTAATTAACATGAAGTTCATGGTTTGCGAGTTGTTTGCCCCCAAAACATACTTGACATGGGAGAAAAATATAAAAAAAACTTTACAAATAAGTACAACAACAAGCAAATAACAGTCGTGTATCAACCATACAAAATTCAACTTTTTTTTTTTGCATACCCACCTTGTGTTAAATTCAAAGCGAGAGACGCCAAAAGACAAAGAAATCGGACACAACTGGGGATGGAAAAATGTTTTGTTAAAATTCCAAACGCACAGAAAATTATTTTGATATAATTTTTCCATGGTGCACATTTTTGCCACCCCAGCTGCTCCCGCCCAATTTATTCCACACGAAAACCATTGTACTGCGGTATGCACATTTTTTTCATGACCAAAGTCATCAACAACTTGTATGTTTGGTGGAAAAATATTGTACAGGACGTGCTTGTACTGCAAAAGGGCACTAAAGTTACTATGTATAATTGCGGTAGTACATCCCACCTGCTGAAAAATCATTGAAATTTCCGCTTGCCGAGGAATTCAATTAAAACAGCAACAATTTTGCGGAAGTTCGAGTGAAGTGAAATGCAAAAATATACTCAGGAACTTTTCACAAAAGGTTAATGTGTTCGTTTTTTGAAACTTAAAAAAGATATCATTATAGCACCAAGGGGAAGATATTATGGCCAGAAAGACGTGCACCACTTTCAGCACTTTCACATTTTGATGAAAAAATCCCCACAGATCCAGTTCGAAGATGAGCTTTCATCCTATTAATTTTATTTTCTATACAATCTTCTAAAGCTTTTAAAGAAAGCTTTCGAAGAAAGCTTTCGAAGAAAGCTTACTAGAACTTTCTAAGTAAGCTTTCTAAGAAATATTTCTAAAAAAAGCTTTCAAAGAAACCTAGAGCTTTCTAAGTGAGATTTCTACGTATATAAGCTTTCGAAGAATTCCTTCAAAAGAAAGCTTTCTAAAAAAGCTTTTCAAAGAAAGTTCTGACTTTTTAAGTAAGCTTTCTAAGAAATATTTCTAAAAAAAAGCTTTCCAGAGAAAGCTAGAGCTTTCTAATTAAGCTTTATTAGAACGGTTTCAAGACCTTTCTAAGAAAATTTTCTGAAAAAGCTTTCTATGGAAGGTTTCAATAGCATTCACTGAAAGGTTTCTAAATTTGCATGAAAAGCTTCTAAAGCTTTCTGTGAAAGCTTCAAGAAAATCTGCGAAAGCTTTATAGAGTTTTCAAAAGCTTAGCGAGAACTTCAAAAGTTCTAAAAAATATCTGAAAGATTTTCAATTTTTACAAATGCTCGTACATTTCTGTAGAGCTTTATATCAATTTTAGAAAGCTTTCAGAGTTTAGGAATGCCCTTAAAGCTCCTGAAAGTTTATAAAAAGCCTTAAAAAAATCTTCTAAAGCTCTAGAAGTACTTTCCAAAGCTCCAGCTCTTCCTTCGAAGTTTTCAAAATTACTTGAGTTTACTTAGCACGTCCACTCTACTTCTCAAAGCTCACACACACTTCCCATTCAAGTGTACACCACTTCTGACCATAATATCTCCCCTTTGATTAGCACTATAAGTGTTATTTAAGTTTAATTTTATCATAAGAATTTATATTCAACTGTGAGCAATTCTTGCAATTTCACAGCGAGATTTAAGAGAAGGACAAAAATTTGATTTCATGACCTGACAATAGGACAATGTGAGAAATGCATATGAGAAAATTTATTATCTGGCGAAGAATGTGCAAATGGAAGTGCTCTAATTCCATCCACTTGTCTAATTTATTACCATCATTTTGCAAGTTCTTGCATTGCATCATGTCACCATCAATAGCACAGAAATCGACCATTGAGAGCCACACGGTGTCACTTTAAGAAAACCCATAAATTTTTCTAGACAATTTTCCGGACGTGAAATCACTCGGCAGAGTGATTTACTTTACCAGGAAATGGGACAGTAAACTAATTTAGAAAATGTTGTTTAGGGTGACATTTGCCCTCCCTTTACTGTATAGACAGAATTCCAATGATTGGATATTTGTGGATGAGCACGTTTTAGAGAGCATCTTGTTCAATTTCAAATTTAGGACATGACCGCAAAAATGGAAACTCATACAATGTTATTATCCAGGCCCTGTCCCTATTTCGGGTCTCCATTTCAACATCAAAAGCTCATTTGAGGAGGTGAATTTCTCCCCATTTCGTCAACTCAAACCATCATGGAATGGGCTCCATACTGACAGAATCAAACAATTTTACCGAGTTTAGAGAGGAATGTCTCTGAACACATTTTCGGGTCACTTTCTGAGTCAATAATGGAGAAATTATTGATCCCCTTTTGACTGTTGATGGCCCCTGCGGGTGGATTGGGGGGGGGGTGGAAAAAATTCGGGAGTCAACCAAAATTTATAATTCCATTTACTTTGTGCTACTTTCACACCCTTTGGCATTTTCACCGTGTTTTCACACACCCATCAACAGGTAATTTAATAGGAAAATTTCAGCTGTGACTAAATTTCCCCAGGGCATTGTCACATACACACAAAAGTTCTTCCTCCACTTTTGGATGCGGTGCGAAAACATCCCATCCCCAACCCACAATTCAATTCACATTTCCACGTAAGCTTTTGAGAATATCCTTGCTTGGGGCTTTTTTCATCCTCAGAGAAAAAAAAAAGATGTCTCTCGGTCTCTCTTGTGCAAATCCTAAATCCCTAATTCCTTGTAATAATTCTCTTGGCAGCATCGTGATACACAGGAGACACTCGCTGTGCTCGATCGCCTGGATTTGGACACAGAGAAGCCGTCAGAGGAGGAATTGGCTAGGAAATTCGGTTTTGAAGAGGATTACTACAAAGGCACGGTTTCCTGGTGGCAGAACATCAAACCACAAATTTGGTCTCTATTCGACGAACCGTATAGTTCGAATTCAGCTAAAGTGAGTATATATATGCTCATATTTTCACCACAATTTATCGATTAGAATGACACACATTCTCCATGGGAGATGGTTGGTTGAGAACCCGAGAGTAGAGCTTTTTCCATCAGACAATATTTTTGTTAAATATATTAGAAAAACATTCATCGAGTTTCTTTCAATTTAGATTTTTTTTCCGTTGAGATATGAAAACGAAAAGAACAAGTCATTAATCGATGTTTATTATGTATACTTTCTTAAGTTGTTGGCTTGGTTGTTGGAAATAAATGAAATTCTTGAGAATTCACGATATGCCAAGGGGGAGATATAGGATTTAAAGAGACGTACACCACTTCAAGCACTTCCACATTTTGTTTGAAAGTTTCCCAATAATTCCGCCTAAAAGTGCTTTGAAGGGAAGCTGAAAAGAATTTAAAAAAAACTTCAAGGAGCTTTTAAGGGAAACTTAAAAGAGCTTTCAAGAGAAGCTTTAAGAAGCTCTCAAAGGAAGCTCAAAAATTCTTTAATCAGAAACATAAAGAGCTTTGAAAATAAGCTTTAAGGAGCTTTCAATGAAAGCTTAAAAAAGATTTGAAAAGAAGCTTTACCGTGTTATCACACGTAAGCTACTAGCAGATTAACTT
>CAKKOB020000322.1:10521-27731 GCA_918844115.2 Phlebotomus perniciosus | reverse complement strand
AAAAAACACCAAACGTTTACCAAGCAAATAAAAATAAAGGGAAAAAGAGAGGGAAAGGGACCAAATTTAAATTTATCATCCACATACCTGTGAAATGACTCCTTCTTCGGCCCACTCCTATAATAGGAGCCACACAGCGGCACAATGCACTTCATTTTAGCGATTTTAGCGTAGAAAACACTTAAAAACTCACCAAAATATATTTTTTTAAGGAGCGCGCGGCGCGGTGCGCGTGCACTTTCTTCACTGGTCGTTTTCACTTTAATCGGAAGCCATATTGACAAGCTGAAGTTTAGAACATGTCACCACAGAGTGGCGCTGTTGGAGCTCGGTAAAAAAATATCAGGAAAACATTTTGTTTTCTCATATAGACTTTCACCAGTTGTGATAGGTGTTTTCGTGAAGCTCAATTAATAAGCTTTCTTTCTATAAGGAAATTTTTACACAAAGCTTCCAGAAATAGCGTGAAAGCCTCTATTTGTGTTTGACGGATTTTACTTGCATGCCAGTGCCCTAGTGCAATTTTCGCCGTAGTATAATTTTGTGAATTTCTGACCATATAGATATTTTATCGAGTATTGTCAACAGGAAAAGTTGTAAGGCACATTATTTTAGAAGGAAAACCGACATTTTCCTCATAAAAATATATTTTCTTCCAAACTGATTTGGCGCCAAATTTTTTTACTGATAGATAGGTATGTTTGGCGGGATTACTGTGGCAACCCCTTTATAATTCCCGCTTTTCACTCAGCTCACGCCTGCTAAACACTTTGAAAGGAATATTGTCTGGGAAGTAAAGAACGGAAAACTCGTGTAAATATTCATAAGATACATATATTCAAATATTTGAGAATATTCCGATTTTTTTGATTAGATTTAAGATGTTGAAAAAAAGACAAGAAAAAAGATTGACTTTATTTTATAACCATCGTCATTTTACTTACTTTTCATTTCCTAATGAGTTTTTTTTTAATTGGTGAAAAATGAAATCAGGAAAAAAAAACATTGGCCAAATCCTGCAAATTCCAGCCGAGAAAGGGTTCGTGTATCCGCTATGAATAAGTCTGTTTAAGACGACTCAATATATTTATTTGATGGCTTGATTGATTAGGTCATCGAAGAAGTCTATTTATTTGCCTAAATATGCTTTTACATAGCGAAGACACTAACCCCCACACCTTTTTAAAGGTCTATGATTAGCCAAAATATTCCAACCAATCCTTCTAAAATGAAACAAACAATATTTTCTGCTTAAAAAACTGGATTTATTTGTCAATATTATTTCTTCTCTCTTTTTCTCTCAAATCCAAACACTAAAGCTTCGCTTGTTAATCGCACTTGAAAAAATTTTCGTTTTTCAATTAAAATTAATGTCCGGTGAAAAAGTTCTTTCTAAAAATCTATCACACTGAGAATATCATCGAATTATTTCTTGTTTTTCATTTTTGTTTTTCTATTTCTAAGAGAAAAATTTTGTGCTGTGATGAAGGTGTGTGTGTTTGATTTCTCTCTAAATTCTAAAGGTGAGTTTTTTTTGAAGTCTCATAAATGCGTTTTTTTCTTTATAAAGTTAGGCACTTTTTTTTGTTCACTCAAAGAACTCCCTGAATCTCTCCTTCAGGGTTTTTGTTTTGCGATTGAGCTGCGTCAATCCGCCGAGATTCACAATCTTCCGCCGGTCGCCTTGTCCCTTCTCCAGGAGACGCGCCTCGAAGATCTTGTAAGACTTTTCGCCGTTGCGCGTGAAACGAGTCTTGAGGAAGTGATGGAACATGGCTGTCTCCACGAACCACTCCAGGAAGATCTGGACGGAGGGATTTGGATGTGAGTTGATGAGTTTCTCCTTATTAAACACGGATTCTTGCGCCGAATTCTCAAAGATCTCAATGAAGAAGCGCAGGAAGGCCTCAGCAATCAAGACACTTAGGAGGAATTTATCCTCATTGAGTGCGTTATACATCTCCAGGGAGACAAGGAGGGAATTCCTCAATTTGGCCGGAATCAGAG
The DNA here is from genome assembly GCA_918844115.2 of Phlebotomus perniciosus. NCBI lineage: Eukaryota > Metazoa > Arthropoda > Insecta > Diptera > Psychodidae > Phlebotomus > Phlebotomus perniciosus. The sequence goes on along the minus strand of CAKKOB020000322.1, from coordinate 25,724 downwards.
TCATTTCATCGCCACAACATTGCGTCATTCTCCTAGAATCGAGATTCACAACAATCCCATCATCAATCACCATTTCGTCCACTTCGCAGCAACTTCCAACGAGAATGGGAAATGGCGCCTGACAGATCTCCAGCAATCGATGAGGAATCACCGTGATGAGAGTATATTGCCACTGGAAGGGATAAAGAATCTCCACGAGAGCCAGAATACAGGAAGCCACCAGGGAGACACTCTGACTGAATAGCACCACCTTTCGCTCCAGCAGGAGCGTCCCAAACACATGGAGCAACAACTCTGAGCCGAGAGTGCGATGCAGAAGCCAGAGATCACTGCTCTCCAGACGAACATCCGACGGACGACGCAGGAAGACGAGATCTGTGTTGAGGAAGCTGGCAGTTGAGATGCAGGAGAAGTCAGGAGACAGTCCAGGGGATTTACAACTGTTTAGACAGGGAGAGAAAAAGAGAGTAAAAGAGGTTTGAGTCTTTGTAGATCTGTAAAGGAGAGGTTGGTGTCTTGGCTAAAAATCTCGACAGAATAAATTTTTGAGCTTCTGGTAAACTTGATAAGTTTCTTATTTATTATTATCAGAAACATCTTCAGGATTAAAGCACCTTATAATGAAGTTTTTAAGTATTGAGAGAATATTTTTAGGCGCGGAACGCTTTAAAATAGTGTATTTTTTTTAGTCTATGGACATCTTTTAAGTACAAAACGCCTTGATGGCAGTATTCCATTGAGCGTGGGAAAACATTTGTTTCTTATGTCATTTCATTCCCTCTCTCTTACACTCACTCAAATCCCTATCTTTTATCCCGCTTGCACATTAGCACATGAGACCATTTTTGGTTTTAGTACAGACATTTCTTCCCATCTCTTTCTCACTCATATAAAATGAAGGGGAAAAATATACATGCATTGGCGCGTAAATTCAAATTGCCCGTTAATCGAAAGGAAAAATTTAAAAAAAAGACTTCCTGACCAGATCTTGTCCCTCCTGAAGACGAGGAACACAGAATTGCTCAACTTCTCGTCTCCTTTGACTTCCTGTCCCATTGAAACCGAGAAATTTAAAATGAGGAAGCAGTCCGGGAAATTTTTTTAGGTTAGAGTTTGAAGAATCCCCCGCTTTTCATTTCGAACCTTCTCATCTTCCCCCAACATCTTCTAAGGACATCCGGGAGAAGTTTTCTAACTCCGAATTGTAGGAATCCGTCGCGTCGGACTTCCTGCATCCTATGAGCTTCCACGAACGTCTACCGGCGACATCCGAGAGAAGTTTTCTAACACGAAATTGCATGAATCCTTCACGTTAGACTTGCAGCATCTCTTCATCTTCCTCCAACTTCTTTCGAGGTCATCCGGGAAAAGTTTTGTAACACGGAATTATAAGAATCCGCCACGTCGGACTTCCAGCATCTCTTCATCTTATCCTGGATGTCCTCCGAAGTAATTGGAGGATGATCAACAGATGCTGGAAGTCCGACGTGGAGGATTCTTCAAATTATGTGTTACAAAACTTTTCCCGGAGTGCTTCCTCATGTTGTATTTCTCGATATCAATGGGGCAGGAAGTCAGAGAAGACGGGAAGTACATTGTAGATTTTTTTTCTGAACCTTTTTCCAAGAACATCAAATGAATCTGTCATTATGTTTGTCGAGGTTATACTTATAAAATGTTCAAGTGGTGCAGTTCTGTGATTCTCGTATCCAGGAGGGACAAAATCTGGCCAGCAAGTGCGTTATTACCACATTTCCTGGCTACCCAGAATTTTATAATTTGAATTTCGCGCGCATTTTTGAGCGAATGTTGAGCGAATGTTGTACGAATGTTGTACTAAAAAGAGGGAGAAACTTATGAGTTTTGCCCATGAGAGTAAAGAGAGGAGATTATCATTTCTGGTGGAGGCGCCTGGTGGATGTTGAAAAATTTTCCCACGCTCAATGGAATACTGCCTTAAACCAATGATTTTCCAAAAATGGCAATTTTACTGAACAACCCTCTCTCCTCAAAAGATAAGAAGCTCTTCACCCACACTTAAGACACTTTAGCGGTGGACCTTTTATTGGAAATCTTGATTGATGAATTGTTCTCGCTTTAATAAACATACATAATCTGCCATATAATTTGAATAACCCCCAACGGAATCTCTAGCATATTTCATTGGCCACCAGATTATATACACGCGGAAATCGTGTGAAAGTGACCATAATTCCCAAATCCATAGAGCGACTGATGTTCGAGCATATCCCGAACTACACCCCTAATTTGGGATTAAAACTATTACGAGACTTTTATGCGAGTAAACAGTGGAAGCAAATTAAAAGTGATACTGCGCCATGAAGGCCTGTGCGATATTCTGTAAATTCTAAAAACTCATCATGAATTCTGAATGAGATTATGAGCAATTCGCAAATAGCAACTATTTGTAATTGAGAATTATTCAACAATATAATGAGGGGCAAAATTAATGTAAACTTTTGCTAACGCATTTAGTAATCGATTTACTTATATTCGGATTATATCAAATGTTATTGGCGTATATCGAAAAATAAATTATATCGGTAGAGCGGATTAAACAGAACGAAGCAATTTTATATGATGATTGAATGGAACTAATAGAGTGGATATAATATAATATGCTGATTGTTTTAATTTCGACTAGAAATTTTAATCCGATGAATGAAAATTGAATCTAAAAGACGTCAAATAAAATAAGGAAATCAAATAATGAACCTAATGAACGTATTTCGTATATTCAAATCAAACATAATTTAAGTTCTTCTTTGTGACTTTACTAAGAGCTAATTATATCGTATCGTAACAGTTACATCTCCTTTATCACAAAATTTTCCTCCAATTTTAAATACCTTCAACAAAAGACACTTTGAAGTTACTTCCTGGAAATTCACAGAGTATTTTCCTTGCTGAGATTACTTGTCCCAATACGTCAGAAATGACTTTCGAGTCGAATCGTAAAAATAATTCAACTTAATCTTCTGCCATAGAGTAAATAGGGAAATAAATTAAAATTTAAATGATTGACTTTCTCTTTACAATACATGAATTTTATCCTATTTTACAGACGACGCAATTACACGTAATTCAAATCGATTGAATGGAACAAAAAACGACGGTTCTCGGGATTAGGTACCTAAAGAATTTAATAGCATTTTGTTATAGATTTTCCACCCATCATAACCATTGCCCTTTGCTTCCCCGCTCTATATATTCTCTTCTCTTTCGTGTACTATATACAGAACCATAAATATACATAACAAAAATATCCTTCTCCACAATCAACCTGCAACGGCAAAAGCTCAAGTGGAAGTTTTCTGTTACATCTAATTTTGGCACATTAACCGAATTACTCATCCGCATTAGCTTTCTGCGGGGGTGAGAGATGGCTGATGGGAAAGCCTTTAGTACTATCACGCATAATTTGCCACCTTTCCGTCTATACATAACAATTAGCTCTTGTACTCTCGCTTTGCCAGACCGCCGCCTCTCCCATTCCAAATTTTCCAAACTTTTCCACTCGCTCATGCTTTTATGTTACCTATATTCCTGCAAAATCGTGCAAGAGAGCATCCATTCTATTCCTCAGCACCTTTTCCACATCATTTTCGTGGGGTCAAAAATGTTGCAAAAATAATATTTCAGTGTTTGTAATACCCCCAATTTTTTCACTTAACTTGCGTGGCTATGCTTTGCAAAAACAAAGGGCTAAAAGCTTCAAATAGGAGGGAGCTTTTTCTCGTTTTCCTTTGGCAAAATGGGCGCGTAAGCCACGTTTAATCCTCATTTAATCCGTCAGCAATTTTTTTCAACTCGACACTGCGCTCCACGTAATCAGAGTTAATTTATTTATTTATGTGGTTTCATCCCCAAAAATCCCACCCATAAATCAATATTTTTCATTCACACAAAGAAAGGGTTAATTTGGGTTTCAAAAACATGTTCAAAGTGGCCACAAAAACGGTCTTTTTTGTATACTAAAAAACATTTAAAATTAATAAACTGGCAGAGAGAAAAAGAAATTTTCTATTGAATAAAGTGGAATTACTTGATGTGGAAAATATAATGAGTAATTTTGATGTTCATTGAATCAATTATTCCAAATATTGATTCATCTAGCCCATATGCAAATGAAAACATTTACTTTCAATCTTTGTCAATCTATTATATACTGTTTAAGTTGGATATTGATGTTATTGTTGAGGGTTGGTCTGAATGCGGTGGTGCAATAGAAATACAGACCACTGCATTGAAATATAATTTCCATGGGAATTGCATTAATTAATTTGCGAGCTGTGATGTTTAAATTAGGCATATATAGGGCCATATGTCTATAAAGCGTTTCGAATTTATTTATTCATCCTCACCTCTGACGCGTCTGCGATGGTGCCCCATTGGAAGCTATATAGGCAGAGAGTGAATAAGGCACTAAGTGGGTAAATTAGGCAGAAAACGGCATATTAAAGTGGTTAGAGCGCTGAAAAATAATCCATTTAGCACTCTCTGTCAAAATCTCACGACATGATCAGTCACAGACACACGTTTCTCCTCCAACATGATGACAACACATTGTTCTGGGTGTGTCAGCCATATGAGAGTATGGGATTTAAATGTATGTACGGAGCATCCCAATCCATCAAATCCATCTTTGGCTTATGCCAAAAACGAGGATTTCCGTCAAAAATAAGTTAATGCTGGGATATTTTGAGAGAATGCGGAAATATTTCATTTGAATGTTGGAATTAATTTCTGTTTTGATATTGAAATTATTTGAAATTTAAACCAACAGATTCAAGTCGTATTTGAATTAGAGAATTTCATAAATTCTAATCAAAATCAAGACTATTTGCTATAAATCAATTATAACTAAAATTACCCGGATTACCTTCCCGCATTCTTTTCGTAATTGTTTCCCTTCATCTACTTCTTCTCCCAATATTCTTATTAAACTTCTGAAGGGACGACAGAACAATTGGAAATGGAAGTGATCATCGTGTCATTCAATCTGTCCTCTCAATATCATATCGTGACCGCCTTTCCACGTGGAAAATTGGACGCTCTCTAACATCCCAATCCGCCTAAGGGGATTCTATTACAAATCAATCCCATACTCGATGCGATTTGGTGGATGCGGCGCGTGTGACTGAAATGAGGAGGTTTGGCCTAAAGGCGAAATTCATCCCCATTTCGTCCAATATGTGTCCCCCCTCCCCACTGAATAAATATTACATCCAATCTTTCAATTCTACCCATGGGTGAGACGGCTGATCCTCTCGTGGCTTTCTCATAATTCTCAGATTTTCAACTTGAACGAGATGAAAGACTCCAACTCACCGCAAGACACAGAAAGTGACTCATATCTGTCCAAATCCTCAACATGTTGCACACGGCTTCCCACCAAGAATGTGGGGGAGGATGTAAGCACGGGGAAATTGAGAAAATGTATTCCAAGCACAGGCTCTACCCAGTTATACATTTTGGTGTGTCGAGAACGATTTGGAATCATTCGGACAAATCGATATAATCCTCTTTTCGAATCAACTTACCATACTCACCACGTCGAACATTAAACTATGTAATCCCATCATCATTTTCGGACGTCAGTTTTCGTTTCTGATTCCCATTTGGCATCATTCCATCCTTCTTTTATCTGCACTCACACCATCTCCCCACCCACGAGCTCTCTGCAAAACGTCCATCTCTCATGTTTTCTTCTCTATCCTCAACAATTTGAATTTGATAAGAATCCTTGAAGGATCCTGCAAATGCATCCATAAAGCATGGTAGATGTTGGGCTTGTTTGCATGACATTAAGTTGCACAATTTTTTTTTTTTAATAATTTTTAACTGATGAATAAATTCAGAGCTTCAAAGTATTGCTTTAACGAAAGCTTAAAGGTGCTGGTGTTCTTTAAGATAATATTGTTATATTATAGGTATATAACAGCTTGAAAATAGACTCTTCAACAGCTTAATGCGCTTTAAGCTGTAGAAATAGCCAGAGGTGGCTTCATCGCTTTTAATATCAAAACAGGGATCATAAATGTATCTGACACCATAAAGAAAAATCATTTTCATGATTAGATATGATTTCTAAGAAAAACACTTTTGAGAAAAGGAAGAACTCACATCACTTTAACACCTGAGAATTGCCTAATATTTGTGAAGTATTTAAAAGTTTAAAATATATAAACCACCCTTGAGAAATGAATTGAATGAATTATGTATAATTCTTTTAGTTTACCAATTGCTGTTTCAAACAATCAAAACAAAGCTTTCAGCTCTGAATACTTATCTCAGTTAAAAATTGAGAATGTTTTCGAATTCCATTGTCCACAGCATAGTGTAACTTTATGTTATTTTCCATATTTACAAAAAGTCAACGATTTGAACGGTTGTTTTTTGTGTTGAACCAAACTCTCTGTGTACATAGAAGTATGCAATTCGAGAACATTTTGTACAGATAAAATTATTTTGTCCACATTTTCAGAGAGAATTTGTAAAATTGTTTAATGCCCATCCCATTTCTGACAAAATGTTCTCGAATCGTTGTTTGTTCGGTGTATAATTTTAATTGTAAATTTACATTGTGTCACCGCTCAGTAGTGTGATAAAGAAAAAAGATTGATCCTTTTGAGGGGTGACACGTTTCTTGTGGAATAGAATATTAGCATCCCGGGAGGTTGGAATGTCTGGGAGATTAATAAAGTATTTTCTCAATTGTTTGATTAGGACCGATTGGGGCGTCAATTGTGGCCATCAGTCCACGACACGTGCTCGATCTCAATCCCGCATTGGCAATGTCGAAGCCATTGTTCGAATCGAAAGGGCCACCGATCATGGCAAAGGAGCCAGCCACCAACAATGCCACAGCCAGCGAGAAAACTTTCCTATAATTTACCGCCATATTTGAGTGAAATTCCTCGAGAGCCATTGTTATTTATTGATTCCCTGAGGCTTTTACTTTTCTCGACTGAAAACGATATCAAATATCCATCGTTTGCACACATCATTTTCATCCACAATGTTGACACAATTCATGGTTATATACCCAAAGTATTTCTCTAGGATGGTGAAAGCATACGACAAGGATGTATAAAGTAACTGTACATAGTTGGTTAGACTTAATTGAATTTAGAGTGACATTGACTCTTTCTAAATTTTACACATTAAATCCACGATAAGAGCTAAGACATTGGCATTTGCTCTTGTTAGATTTCTTGAAGAGAATATTTTCATCTTAAATATTCAATCAAATTAAATTTGAGGCGCAATATCATCAAGACACACCTGCTTTTCATATCTTTTCACTATTTTACCAACATCATCAACATTTCAAAATATCTGAGGTAAGAATTTAGCAAAATATAACTCTCACAATTCATGACAAGTGAAGCCAAAAGTCACAGCAATATAGAGAAACAGTTTGAATAAGTGAATTTAATATTTTCATCCATTAAAGCTTAAGATGTCTTTTCAGCTAAGAAAGATTTGCTGGAAACTCTTGCAGCTCTAATTCAAAATTCATACCAATTTTCTCTGTTCAAACAGACTTTACACCGTTTTGTCGGGAACGAGAGAGAGCAAATCCAGTAAATTGTATGAATGCAAATCTCCCAACCACAGAGAGCTTTTGCACAAATATGAAAGTACATAGAGAGAACTTATTCCATTATATGTATTATAAATTACATTTATTCAAAATGTCGGTTAATGAAATTGTCCTTTTACAATCTTTCAAAGTATCTTTCGTTTCACATTCTCTTTTCATTATATTTGTTCTCTGAAATAAATGCATTTGTGATGCATTATTTATAGAAGTCTTGTAAAAGAAATTCCCACACAAATTGAGTTTATTAGAAAATAATAAGATAAATTTCCCTTCAGTTGAAAACTCGCAACTGGTCATTAGTTAATTACGTTACCAATTATACCCTCGAAGCGAATCCTTGTTGGCTTATTTATTTTTCGCCTTAAAATCAGTGAATTCGCGAGAAATTAAGCTGTAAGATATTTCAGACATAATCTTTGTATTTAAATATTAAATTGCCTCGAAATAAGCAATTTTAAAGCCAATTCCATTAAGAAAACATATGTCAAAATACTTCTTTCCTCTTTTCAACAACTCTGAAAATTTAAAGCATAAAATTTCCTGCATACCTTCATCCACTCTCGGTGACTCCTCAATGTGAATTTCGGTGATCTTTCGTTGTTGAACAAGATATAGAATTTCATGAGAGCGGAAAAACGCCCACCCACCCACAAACACCCTACAAATATCTGTGGCTCTCAACAGGATCCATCAGGAGGTAAATTAGACCAATGGTGCGCTGCAATAAGTGAGAAAGGAAGACGTTTTCCACAACCAATTGGCCCAAGTCCAATAGGAAAATTTTATTCATTTCTTCCCAGCAACACTTTCAATCCATTGAAGTCATCTTCCGCCCTTCGGAGGTCAAAGTGCAGGCAAGTGGAAAATATGTGCAATCCATTTGTGCCATTGGCTGTCATGAATTATGGGATTTATTTCGCTTCACTGTGCGAAATTAATTATATCCAAGAGGAAGGGTAGAAAGGCTCCAGAGTGACGGAGGTCATGTCATTTCATAAGGAAGAATCATGTCTTTAGTTTCCAGTTGAACATCATGGAAACTTGACAAATTCAATTTTCTTGGAAAAAGAAAAGTTATGTTGAATCTCTAGGAAAAAATCAATTCATCGAAACATTAGCAACACATTAAGTTAGATAGTATTAACATCTTCAGTGAAACTATCCTTGATTATTCCATCATATGTTGCTTCTTGAGACTTCTGTGTACATAATAGAAAATTTTGCAACATCCTAGCGATCCTAGCATAACTAATCAACAAATTAGATAATTGTAGCAAATGGAATGGTTTCAAAACCAAGATTTTATATATAATATTGATGATACTGTATAACAAAATAATCGAGGGGAGATCAACAAAATTGCACATTAAATTTCCAACTCATAAATTTCCATATCATCAAAAGTACAGCTGAAATTTCCATTTACCCATCCCATTAATCATTTTATCAAATTCCATACTTTACTATATATTCAATTCATTACCGACTTTTATATCTCTGTTTGAATTTTATGATATGATTTCCAGGAAATTGCTTTTAAGACCCAGATTTATGTTCTATGATATGGACAAAAAGTTAAATTATTAAGTACATTTCAAGCTGACGCGACAATTATTGGTAAATCCTATATCCTTGTTATCAATACAGGAAATCTTTAAGATATATATAGGTAAATTATTCAAAATGTCTCTCCTTCACAACTTTGTATGCAACATCCGGACCAAAAAGCAGCATTAATAAACATGGAAATGCTGGAGCAAACATTATAGCAAACTGCAACAATTTCTCATAAATTTTCTCTTTCTATTGTGAGATGTTATTAAAAATTGAATTAAACAAAAATAATAGATGAGACGAAAGATGAAAAATACAATAAGAATTTTTTATTACACTCAAAGTGGCAACACAATTTCCATTTTATGTGTGTGTCTAGCTATTTGATAACAAAAACAAAATCTACTAAAAATAAATATATATTTGTAATTAAAATTATATAAATAGTTAAAAAATACTATGATAAGATTTTCTAAGTTTTGTTCACGTTTATAAACTTTATCATTAAGGTGATTGAAGGAAATCGTAAAAAGAGAAACAAAACAAGCATTTAATGTGATAAAACCGTAGATAAAATGCCGAAAATGGTGTAAAATGTCGACAGGAAGAGAAAACAGAAAGGTAAATTGGAAAATATATCACTCCAAAAAAAATACAAGATTGTCACATGTAAAGAAAATGTTGGAAAAACAACACAAATCGGCCATCAGAGATATTAATTTAAATATTAAATGAAAAAAAAACTACAATTTATCTTTAAATAAAACTATCATGAACATTAAATAATAATATTTAGGAGAAATTAATAATATATTAAATGTAATAGCTTCTTTCACACAATCAACACAAACAACACATATTTCAAGAAATTTTACTATCAAATATAATGAAATCATTCTCACAAGTGCGACACCACATTTATCATTTAAAAACACACATTTCTATATAGTGAACCATGGAAGAATAAATTAAATCATAAAGCTATTGAATCAAATGGAAGCGAACTTACAAAGAAGAGAAACATATACAATTCTTAGAGGAAGAAAGACACTCATAAAATCATTTTCTTACATTAAGATTTCAAACTTTTCGCGAGAATGGACGAAAGAAAAACTATATCATAAACTTAAAAAAAAGAAAAATGAAACTTGAAAAGCATAAGAGATTCAGAGTGTGAGGAAATTTAGAGAATTTACACGAATGACAAAGTCACTGGGAGAAAAAAAACTGTATCACAGAAATACATGGACAAAGAAAATCAACCGCATTGTTTCCACTTTAAGAAGTTTGAATGATTGCAGAGAGATATTTAAGAGTGAAATTAAAGTTATATACAATAAAATTTCAAGATTGTTAAGAAAAATATATCGAAATGTCTTCGCCCCCCACCTCATAGACATGGCATCTGTGTCCATCTAAGGCAGGCGCCAATGTTGTCCTCGGGACTCCCCTTGTGGGTGCCATCACCAAAGTGAAATCCAATCCCGAAGGGCGTCACTGATGTCTCAATGCGACAAGGTGTCTGTCCCGGTGGACACAGACTGCTGCCACAGTGCACTGGCCGGCACATAGACACGTCACTGGCCCCAATAAAATCCTCCACTATGCATGGAAGTGTCATCCGATCGGAGCAGAAGGGGAAGAATTGCCGTCCCTCCCGCTCCCCAATACTCCTCCAGCGTCTGCAATGATGATGATGAGAGAGTGCGATAATTTTACAGTTGATTGTTTGCCATCAAAATTGCGAAAATCCGACGAAGAGAAGAGATTAAGATTTTCAAGATTATTACCCAATTATTTTTTTAAATTCGCTATTCAAATTTTAAATCGATGTTTAATTTTTTCAGACATAATAACTAAATATTCCAACAAGATATAAAAACTTATAAAAGAAATGCCAAGTTTAGACTTGGCGGAGTGCCCCGACACGTTGCGTTTAGGAAAGAGGGAGTTAGCGGGATTATAAAGTCTGTTGTTTTCTTGTCGAATGGGTTTGATGAAATAAAAAAGAAATTTAAAAGAAAATATAATGAGTACCCACTTGACCGGTAAACTGGTTTAAACCCGTTTTTAGTTTAAACCGACTGAAATAGGTTTAATATTGTTGGAAATTCAAAGACCTTTCCGGAATTCCGGATTAAAATTGGTTTAAACCCGGATTAAGTTTAAACCGGTTTGGGATTGTAGGAAATTCAAAGACCTTTCCATTGAGTACCCACATGACGGGTTTGGGGCGAGTAAAAACCCTTGAAAAGTGAATTTCAAACATTTGACCTTGAAAAACCGTTAGACGGAATGTATGGAGGACATTGGCATGTATGGACGAAAGGTGCGTCTAGTGAATCTACAAAACATATGTGAAAATGAAAAAAATCGTTAGAGCCGTTTTCGAGATATACCAAAAAACATGTTTTTATAGGGGATAGGGGGGCTTTTCAGAAAAATGAAGGACCTGGTCCTGATCCTTGAGTCGACTTTAGGGGGAGGGGGTCCCCCATAGACCCGAAGACTCTATCTGTTACCGTTTGGCCTCTAGGGCGGTAACAGACGGATAAACGGATAAATATAATATTTGGATTCCAGTAATTGCCATTTTTGTGTCGGGGCAATAAAAGGGCGTAAAAAATGCAAAAAAATAGGGCGAGCTTATTACGAACGACAGGCCCTTTAATCACGCCCTCCTTTTCTTCATTCTATCACTTTAATCACACACTCTTTACATATTAATTTGCTTTCCTTTGAAATTTATTTACCCTCTATTTCCTTGCTCATCCAGCCGTCGTCTATCTGGAGTTATGGAAGAGACACTCGGCGAAGATAATCCACCGATGGGGTCTGACTGGCTTCTGCCATCAGGCTGAGCACGCACGACCTCAATATCTGGCGCGACTGCAGAGTGCCAAGAAGAAGAAATTCAATGTCGTGACTCAAACCCTGGAGCCGTCTGTGCCGTTCTGGAAGAAGAAATTTCCCATGTATCTCGTCAGTTTCTCCGTGATTTTCCTCTTTGTAAGTCTCTATGTCGCATTTGCGTACGTAACAATATTGGGCTCATTTGCATGTTTTGTGTCTGGGTAGATATTTTTGGCTGTCGCCGCTGTGTTTGGCGTGATCATCTACCGGATGTCGACGACAACAACCAGGAATCTGTACGGAAACACCGATTCAATGTCATACAAGATCATGGTGACGCCCGTGACGGCGGCTCTGTTGAACTTGGTCGTGATCACTTTCATGAATTACATTTATGACTATCTGGCGGTCTTCCTCACGGATCTCGAGTACAAACGCACGCAGACTGAGTACGATGAGAGCCTCACGCTGAAGATATACCTGTTCCAGTTTGTCAACTACTACTCCTCCATTTTCTACATTGCCTTCCTCAAGGGCAAGTTTGTTGGCTATCCGGCCAAGTACAATAGAATCTTTCGGCTGCGGCAGGAGGAGTGCAGTCCGGGCGGATGTCTGATGGAGCTCTGCATTCAGCTGGTGATCATCATGGTGGGCAAGCAGGCCCTTAACGCCGTCATGGAGATGGCCGTTCCTTTCCTCAGAAAGACCTACAACACGATCCGCAACAAGTTTGTGCAGAGTAGAGAGGAGGAGGACGGCGAAGGACTCATCTGCTGTAGTCAGTGGACGGAGGACTACAAGTTGCTGGCGTGGAGTAGTCGTGGACTCTTCGATGATTACCTGGAGATGATCATTCAATATGGTTTCATCACAATTTTCGTTGTGGCCTTTCCATTGGCGCCACTTTTTGCTCTCTTGAACAACATTTTCGAGATGAGACTCGATGCCAAAAAGTTCCTCAAATTCTACAGGCGGCCAGTGCCTAAGAGAGTCAAAGATATAGGAGTGTGGTACAACATCATGAACATTCTGGTCAGGATAGCCGTTGTGTCAAGCGTAAGTTCCTTTATTTTAAAATTTGATGATTTCTTTAATTACTACACAGACTACACATTTAAAAGAAATCTAAGAAAGAATTTATTAAAACCGAAAAATTTAGACGTTGACAAAAATTATTAGGACTCTTGCAAAATTGTAATTCAAGATTTGAATCATCAGATCCGATTTTGATGAGCGTTAAGGCGCGCATACACTTGGGGTTTAGCCTAGAAGACTTAGCGGCTAAAACGGGGCTTTTACTGTAATCTGTTCAAATTGCGCTTAGCCTAAGCACCAGAACAACTTTCTAAGGAAATTCCTTTGCCAAAAGCAGGTCTATCGAAGCCCGGAGCCTCGTTTTGACCACTAAGTCTTCTAGGCTAAACCCCAAGTGTACGCCTTTAGGTAATGCATTTTTAGCTAACAAAATAATATGAAAAATTTAAATTAAGTTCTGACAAGTCTCCTGTTCTATAATTACCCATTATTCAATTTATGAAGCCTGTTAACTGTAAGAAACATTACTCTCATTCTTACAGATTCTCTAAATTTTATACCTAGTAACCCTAGTACAGTAGAGTTCTCATAATCGGCGCAATTGGGACCCAATTTGACAGAATCGTCAACCCTGTAATCGGCGCAATTTTGAAAATATTCAAACAGTTTTTAGTTCGGAACTGGAATAATGTACAACGAATAATGTCGACAGCTTTTATTTTATTGATAGGGTTGTGCTGGTATGTTTTCTTTCCATTTTAACACATAATTGTTGATCAAACTTAACTTTTTCACAAAGTAATTGACGAATAATGGCAGTTGAATTCAAACAAACAATTTTTAAATGCAACGCCTGAAACGTCACGCCGATTATGAGGGCGCCGATTATGAGAACTCTACTGTAAAAGCTTTTTCAAAAATTTACAAGCCTTTACTGAATTATTCGTCTGCAAATCATCTTACTTACTACAAAATCAAAATTTCTGAATAAATATCGTTTAGTATACGAATTCTAAGTGAAATTTGCCTGAAAGTCGGCTAATTGGGGTTGATTTGCCTGAACTTAGGCAAATTGGCGAATTCTTCGCCTGAAAATAGACAAATGCGCCATTTAACTCCATTTAACAATGAAAAAGCTCTAGACACGATAGTTTATTGCAGGCCTTTGACATGTACTTCGCCGTATGCCTGTTGAGAGTGAACAACGGTCTGGATTACTCAAGCGTGTTGGGTGATGATCTGACCCGGAGCATCAACGTGCCTAAAGGTATGCAAGGTAGCGACAGCTCAACGGACCTTCTCAGCTCAGCCAAGAAGAGCAGCGAGCACGGAAGTTGCGACTCATTGAGCAGAAATGAGTCTCAAGGTACTTTTAAATTACAGCATCTTGCCAGGCATCAATTGAGATAAAATCTCAAAATGCACGCTTGTGAATGAATTATGCATTTATCTATGTGAATCTCTGCATCTTTCTCTCTCTCTTTTCAAACAAAAAAACAAAATACAAAAATCAGTCGAGGAATCTAAAAAGAATGCCCACAATGCGAATGAATTAAAGAAAAACACTAAAAATCAGGGTAAGTTATCCTTCAAGCAAACAAGCCTTTATATATATTATACAAATTTATGCAAATTTCACCTCTTTTCGCTTGACACAATCGATATGAGAAGGTCTTTTGTATGGGGCAAAAAGGGAATTTCTAAAGGAGGGATGTTCTTCTCTTTGACCAGCCAGCAGCACGAGTGATTTATCTCTAATGGGGAATCCCATTTTGGCCACAAACACCGTCTCCATTCTTCCGGATCCGTCCGTGAAGACCAATATGTCCTACAATATCTCATTGACAAAGAAGGGTGAGAAGAAAACTTTGGATGATCCAGCCACAATGTTCAAAGGACCCGGTGGCACTGAATTGCCCAAGGAGATTCTCGATGAATTGACAATATTCACGGGAAAGCGCAAGGATGCGGTCATTGACGTGTGGTGGCTCTATGATGACGGAGGACTGACCCTCCTGCTGCCCTACATCCTCAGCACCAGACGCAACTGGAACTCATGCAAATTGAGGGTGTTTGCATTGGCCAATAAGAAGGCAGAATTGGAGTTTGAACAGAGATCCATGGCGAGTCT
>CAKKOB020000321.1:0-44528 GCA_918844115.2 Phlebotomus perniciosus | reverse complement strand
ACTTCTACTTGTCCACAAATTCCAAAAATGTTCCTAAACCTCACACTATCCGATCCGCCCGATTACAAGGAAAGAAAATTATCACTTGATCAAGAGCGAGAGAAAGACAACCGTTCTCTTTGAAACCAAACCGAGAACTGCGAGTCCCTATCTAAGACGATGAAAGCATTCTAGGAAATTTTCACTCTTTTTCTTTTAATCAGAAAGACATCAAATTAACAATTAACGAGTAGGAGAAGAAATGAATTTTGAAAATTCTAGAAAAATAAATATGATTCATAATGAATGTTACGATCCCATTCACACACACATTTTTTTCTGCACAGAAACACTCAAAAATCACTACATCATGTATATATGTGCTTAACATCTTTCTCAAGTATTTCTTTCAATTTAAACTTCTCATCTAAGATTTGCTTTTTTTTTAATAGAAGAGTTTTCTTTGACTTTCTATAACAAAAATACGTACTTGCACGCCCAACCATCTGAACAGCTCGAACCCCCTTCCTGAATGTGGCCACTGCATCTCGCAAATATTGTTAGTATGATTTAGTTTTTTTTTAGGAATGTTATTTAGACGATGAACATATTTTTGTGGCCAAAGATGGATTTAGCGTATCATCACCCCCAAATCACGTGAAAGTGTATGAATGAGAAAGAAAAAGAGAAATAGGTTTTTGCATGAATACTTGCAAGATAAGCACCTAAAACTCCACCATTTCATATCAAATAGAGACGAAAACAAATTTATGATTCTGTACGATGGTCTCAGCCACTTTCGCAAATGCCGCCCTGAAACTGTGGAAGGATGTTACAACTTTTAAAACATTTCTGTGTCCTCGCAATTCGACAAAAAGTTTTCCTCCCGTCAACACTACGTAAATCGCCTTGAAGTGTATAATGGTGTTCCGGAAGGCCAAAAGTCATGCCTTGTCCGCTGAGACAAAGCTAAGCTTGCAGTTAAGTATATATAATTCAAAGAATATATATAGCTAATATTATGCAATTTTAGATGAAAAATATTTCTCTGGTGGATAAATAATCATTCAATGTAGTCGATGTAAATTTACCTAATAAGAATAAAAAGAGAAATTCTGTAACTAACAGAGAAATATTTTTCATCAGTTTGCAAAACTTCAAAAAAAACTTCATATTATCAAGGATTGTTGTTGACAAAAAGAAAAAAAATGCGCTCCAAAAAAGCTCTATAAGAACACACAACATCGGTGGTTCAAAAAGCATAACGCGCCAAAAAGCTGCGTGAAAAAAACACAAGATATTCTTTTGACATAGTTTTTCCAGACTTTTTAAACAAAATGTCTTCTTATAACTCTACAAAAACATAGCACTAACTCTTTATGAGTTTTCTTTTGCTTCTCAGCCTAAAAATCTTCAACTTTGGAAGATACTAAATATTCTTTTTAATTTCTCAATTAAGTGATTTGTGAATTAGTAAAACACTGACAAAAGCGTTTTTAATATATTTACGCTTTAGCAGTTATGAATGTTACTCTGGCTTTAAAAATATGTTTCATATGATATGATATTGAATGTGTAATAAATTATATTAGAGCAATAATATTATAAATTAACCAAGACTAAATAAAAAATATGATATTTCGAAATAATTTTTAACAAACGTTTTTTACAAACATTTTTATACCAGGGCTTTTCTGACAAAATTAATTTGTTTCCAATTTGGATTATTATTTCATAGATTCAACTTTTCTATGTATATAGCTCATTAAGCCCTGATTTAAAATAATACTTATGCGCAAGTGATTAAACATTGAACTCCAGAAAAAACATTGAACAAATCGACAATGAAAAACAGCTCATAAAAAGCTCCATAATTTTTTATCAATTAATTAATTTCGGTTGAACAATAAATAATACAATGCATGAGAATGGAATATCAATTTGATTTTTTCAGCACAAAAAATATATTAAAATTTAGTAAGGCAATTTTTTTTATAATAAATTGTGAGTTGTTTTTCTTCATTGAATGTAATCCATTCTCATTACAAAACAACAAATCACGAAATTATGTATAATATATATTTTTGTAAAAAAAGGATGCGTGAAAAGAAGGAAATAAATCGAAAGGATAAAGAAATGAATGAAATTGTAAACATGAATCACAACATATTAGCATCAGTGAGCAAAAATCTCTGAGTTATAGCATTGCTTAATGATATTTCTGGCGTTAATTAAAAAAGAAAAAACTTCATTTCGGAATTTATGGTATTAGCTAGTAAACGTCCAAAAACTTAGCATATTTCTTATTCTTGGCATTTAATTATCATTTTTTTGCCAAATTTTTACTGAAAGTGTGATTAATTTTTTGTCTTGCATTATATTTCGTACCGTCGATGAAAGTGTGACAGGCTGAATTAATGCCTTGTTTGACCATTCCTGTTTGCATCATAATCATGCCGACATCTGTGAAAGGCCCAAATTTATGTCATTTAATAATAGATGAAGAATCCACGACGACAATTTTTTGGGGAGTTGGTGTGAGAAAAAAGAGAAAGAATGAGAAATTTTTGGTTGACAAGAATATTCTGATTTGCTTATTTAGAGATTTTCTTCTTCTTTGCATAAAATGATCTCTCTTCTTTCTCGGATTTCTTAGAATAGCTAAACAATTTCAGCAGTAAATTGTTAATTTATATTAAAATGTAATGAGATGCAATTTACTCTGGTGTCCCATCTTATTTTCTCATCACGAACGATGATGTGTTAGCGACAAAAACACCCAAAAAGTCACGAAGTCTTACACTCAATTATGGGCGAAGGGATCTGCAGAGCCTTTATATTAATTATTTTCGCCCTAATATATAATATCAATTTATATACGCTAAGAAGAGTATTTAATTTTATGACAATATCACCAATAAGAAACGTCATTTGATGCCGTCAAATAGGTACTTGGTCTGAAATACAAAATCTACAGAGAGGTACGATATTAAGAGATTGTCCTTCATTATTATATATTATTTGAGATTTGAATAATTAAATAAAAGACCAAAAAATGATAAACTTGTGTGGAAAATGTGTAGTGTGTTTAAGTTTTTAAAATATATTAATATGTTGGATTTTTTATGTTATTTCAATTTGGCAGAATACTAAGGAAATCGCGATAAAATCCATTTAAAATAACTTTTTAGAAAAATTCTTATCAATTGAATAAAAATTGAAATAACAGAACATGCTCATAAAGAATGTCGAATGTGAGAAAAACAAAACCTCAAAAGAATTATATATCATTAAATTTTCTTTTTAAATAAATCACAATTGGTGCTTCACAAATTTATGAATATGTGAATGATATTGAAAGCTCTCACCAAGAAAAGATAATTTTCTAAATTTATAAAAAGTGAACTTAAGAAAAAATCAGTACCTCTTAGTGTACAAAAAAAGAAGAAATTCTCAAACAAAAAGTATTCAAAAGAGTAATTATAAAATTTTTTCCAAACAAAGTGATATTTGCAATGCATAGCCATGATGTATAAAATATTTTTTTTTATTTTTTAAGATTTCATAAAACAAATTTAATGTAATCATAATTATTTTTTTATGAAAATACCACATAACAGTCACTGAGAAAAATCGGCTCAATTTTCGCAGTCAGGCGATAGACAGAGTAATTAAAAAATTTTGGTAAGAAAGAAATAAAACTTTTTTTTACATTGAAAGAAATTGGCAATTTTTGTACACTTGTAAGACAAAATTTTCTTCAAAACAAAAGAAACGGTAAAAATAATGTTTTACTAAATTGGAAACTTTAAAAGTGGAACCAAAAATTTAACAATTCTACGAGTCTCTTCAAAGTCTGTAAGATATTTCTTTTTAGAGAAAAGAGTTTTTTTTTATTAATTAAACTTTAAGGCTAAAGAGAGAAGGTGAAAAGGGGGGCAAAAACGGATTTATAAAAAAAACGTGATGCAAACTTTGAGTGTGAAACCAGTGGAAACCAAAAAATTAAAAAAAAATAGTAAATTTATTAGGAGGGGTAGATAACAAAAAAATTAAACTTAAAACACACACCACAAAATCATATTTCAAAAGAAAATAACTTTATCAGTGTGTCAAATTTAATCGAATGAGAATCAAATTGAAAGTCAGAAAAAGACTCAAAGGATTTCTCAATTTTTGAAAACTTTTTTTGTGTTTTTTTTAGTTGATCAATAAAAATAAAATAAAATCACAGTTAAAAAAATTGGATTGAAATTCTAGGATTTTGCTTGATTTATGTATTTTTCTTTTACCTAGGTCACCAAATTTTGTCCTTGGCTGAGCAGTCACTATTTGTGATATTTTGGGGAAGAGAGTTTTTGATAATTTGTAGTAGAGAAGGTGACCCCAGAAAATATAAGTGATTAGATTTTATCATTAATAAAGTCACTTGAGGAAGAATACAAATATAGTACAGAATGTAATTTCTATAAGATAGAAAAAGGTAAAAGCATTAATTTTAATTATAAACACGTTGAAATACTTATAGATAAAGTACTAAGATTACTCCTTTTTTTTCTCGGTAAGAAAAAAAAAATACCAGTCATTTAATCATCTTTCTCCTTATTTTCTTTTAATAACTATTATTAGATTATCTTGTGAAATAAATTTTTCATTTTATATTTATCCTTTCTTCGAGTCAATTTTATCCATCTAACTCCTTATGATGGCGGAATTGTGAAAAATTTTAATAAGATACAAAAAAAGATTCAGATACTCACAGTTTTTGCATTTGCACTTCTTGATGAGTGTTTCATCTTTAATATCGTCGTGACACGCTTTGCAATAGAACCAAGCCCTAAAGTGATAATCAATAAATCTTTTATTAGTACCAATAAAAGTTGTGGGAGAGTCAATATCTCTCTC
Source organism: Phlebotomus perniciosus (assembly GCA_918844115.2). Taxonomy (NCBI): domain Eukaryota; kingdom Metazoa; phylum Arthropoda; class Insecta; order Diptera; family Psychodidae; genus Phlebotomus; species Phlebotomus perniciosus. Next base: position 39,644 of record CAKKOB020000321.1, on the reverse strand, counting down.
TCTCAACTTTGGTCACGAGAAAACACCAGAAAATTGTTTTTCTTTCCCATTACATTCCCTTCCACGCCCAGTTTTTCAATTGGAATCAACACGATAATAAAAGCAATGGTACATGTAATCATAAACTCGGAATTACGTATTTCCCTGTAAAGATTTCGCAAATAAAATGATTTTCAGTACATGATAATAAAAATTAATTTACTCGCGGTAATATTGTTGGATTTCCGCGCTAAGTTGCTGAAAATTACGCTTAACATCACTTTCAGTCAACAAATTTTAAGTTTAACGACCACTTTCTTTCGCTCCCTCTAAAGAGATTTTCCCTACAACCAACTTTAAACACTCAAAAGTGCAATTTATTGAATGAGTGTTGATGTTATAGCATAAGATAAGGTCCAACACAATAGGATTTTATTTTGCATGAAGAAATCTCGCAACCCTGAATATTATATAAAAAATGAAATCAGATTTCTCACCTCTTTACTTCATCGGCACTTTGAGCAATGAAAAATCCTTGGGTATTCGCCTGAATTTTCGCCCCTCTCGGATTTATTGATATTTTACTATCTTGTCCATCTTCGCTCCCCTTAATTTCTATCGCCAACAGTAACAACTTCAATTTTGTGAAGCACAATCTACGTGAAGAAACACAATCATCTATTAATATGAGGGGGCCTTTAGTTTATCTGGAATTGAAATCTCTTAATGCTACACCATTTCATGTTTAATTTGAAAAAAATAAGGATGTTGCCATATATAAAACCTTTCCGGGTACCAACATTAAATTAATTAACGAAAATAATTCTTCTCAGTTGTAATTAAATATGACAACATAAATGTAATAAATTATATTATCAACTAAGATATTTTTATAGACATTTAAAGCGCTTTCAAAAAAAAATATCATCACCCTAATTTGTTTATTGTTTAGCAAAATTGATTCATTTATATTGAATCAAGTCAAGAGAAAAAGATTGGCAATTAAACAAAAAAGTATAATATTGAAACATAAATTTCAAGGCAAAATTTGTAATATTGCTGCTGTCTTTAGAAACAGACAAAAGATTATATTTTCTGCAAAAAGAATGCTTCTAATATAATGCTTCATTCGTCATGCAAATAGCTAAATGTTGATAAAGAATTTGTATAAAGAGGAAAGAGAGAGATTGAAAAGCAAGAGCGTGATTGAAGAAATAAGGTGAGATATTGGACAAATACTGAAAAAGGACATAAGGTACAAAATCTTCAAGGGTCATCATCACAAAAATATATTTTACAAAAGGTCAAACAAACTCTTCACACACAAAATTAAATTAAGTATTAGCAAGAGTCTAGAATCAAAAATTATGTCATATCTAATCATCATTAGCGCAACTATAAACCTGAGAATAAACAAAAAATTCAAAATATACACTCTGTCTAATTAAACGTGTGAATAGAGGCAGAAAAATTTACCAAAAATATTACATTTTGGGATGAAAATTTTTCCTTATTTCTTTTAAATCTCGTCAAAATTGAATTTATTATTAATTTTTCTAGTAAATTTTTCTGCCTGCTTTTGTGAGGCATAAAAATTCGTTTTTAAGACTTCTTCTCTCCCGCAGAAAAATAATTATCAATATACCTAATCACCTAAAGGCAAAAATTATTTATGCTGTTAGTTTTAGCATCACTCGGTGACTATAAATCTATAGCTAGAAATCAAGGTGAGGGACAACATCCCGCCAAAACCAAACAAAAAAGATTTGTAAGAATTAAAAAATCACGAATTCTATCTCTCGATATAGAGATTAAAAAGGATAATAATATAAATAAAAAAAATGGAAATCAAAAGAGATAAACAGTTAAGAGGAATGGTTTGATTTGCTTAATGGAATCTTACTCGCTCGCTTGTGGGAAAGTCATGCCGGTAAATGAAGGTGATAGGGTTTCAGTGTACATCTCACAGCCTGTACCCTGAAGGTAGTCATTTTGCCAAGCCTGTGTGTCTGGTGACTGGAAAAGAGAGAAACAGACAAAAGCCATTTTCTTTCTGTGTGAACCATCAAACGATTTAGCATTCTTTTTTCTGTTTCATTTTTTTGTCAAACATCATCTTCATTATCAGTTGCAGTCTGCTTTCGACAGCCAAGGACCACCTCCTATGTCGGATGTCGGCATGGGAAATACTAATGTACGGAAAATCCTGTACAAAGGGGGGAAATAAAAAGGATGTGCAATCACACGCATTCATGTCCAAAACAGCCCAACGCAGATGAAGAGGACTCCTTCAACCCGGGATCAAAGTCAAACTCTCCTATGTGTAGTGCAAAAGGAAATTCCATCAAACCATAAATCGTTCACAAAAACACTCACTCATCGCAATTTCACTTCAAAACTTTTATCGTATATTTTCTAGATATAAAAATCTTTTAAAAGGTATCCTTTTTCAACTGCTTGTCGTCAAATAACAGTATATATTATATATAAATCTCTTCAATTAAATTTAGCTATATAGCAGCCAGGAAGGAATTGTTGGGAAAAAGAAGACACACAAAACTTGTTAGATGCACTTTGTACATTTATTGTGGAGGGTTTGTCCAAATGAAATTTCAGTTTTCACTGCCTCTTTTCCCATTTCACTCACTCTCACAACACAAAATGTCCTGCTTTGCGTCATCTAGATTGGGTGGGATGGAAAAGAGGGGGTGAAATGTGTAAAAGAACAGAATAATTTTACACAAAAGCCGCTGAAGAGAATACAATAAAAATCCCAAAGATAATAAAAACAAAAGGAAGGAAGATAATATACGGAAATGAATGAAGGAAAAATGAGAAAACACGCACAACATTGATCTTACTGATTTTTTTTTGTACTGGAAAATATTCTGGTCTACATTTAAGGTTCTTTTAACTTCAATACAAAAAAAATAATAAAGTAATTCCATTTCTCCACACCGGAAATTTGGACAGAAAGTTTCACTACTTTTACATTGTGGCAAATTTTCCACTCTTTCTCTCTCTCTCGCTTTTGAGTTTAAATAAATTCCCATAATTTCATATTCATTCAGTGTAAATGCAAATGCACCATGAATAATAATACAAATTGTCATGAAACTTTTTTCTGCTGCGCTAAAAAATATTTCAGGCGCAAGAAATTCCATTCTGAGAGGCATATATAGTGGTAAATTATGACTTTTGGTCCTTTTGGCGAGGAAAAAAGTGTATCTAATCCAGAATATTTTCCTTTTTCACATTTTTTATGTTCATCTGAGCCACATCGAGGCGAGGGAAGCTATTGAGTGTAACCAAATATTAATCTTTTCTCAACCTGTCTCTCATTTACAGTGAATTTGTTATCTTCTTTTCAGATAAAAATATTTTACAGATATAAGTTGAAAAATTTGCTGTATAAATTTGCTATATGCAGCAAGAATAGAAAGCAATATTTAATACGAATTACATTTGACGCGAAAGCAACATCAAATCCCTTCTGGACTTTTATCAATTGCTTGCAATTTTTTTTTTGCAAATTTGTCCATTTTATTGAAGAGATATTTTATGTGAACATTTAGAGAGTTGCTCATTTTGCATTGATTGGGTGATGATTTTGGTGGCTTCTTTTTTTTTTCGCATGTGAGTGCCACTCACGTGAGGGACTTACTCTGTTGCCTGGGCGAATGGCATACCGATGAAGGAAGGACTCAATGTTTCCGTGTACATTTCCATCCCAGTGCCACGTAAGTAATCATTTGTCCAGACTTGCATGTCCGGTGACTAAATCAACACAACAAATGGAGGCAGAGAAGACACGAAATCATCAGAATTCCAGGAGAGGTTTCAGTGTGTTCAAATTGTTTGTGTGGTTCACAAGAATTTTGAAGAAGAAAAAAATTTATATGTTTTTTTTTATGTTTTTAGCAAAACCCAACAGATACACTATTGCTAACTATTTTCTACTAATTCAGGTATTTCACAAGTTTATCTGTAAGACATTTTTTTTAGTGACAGAAACAGAGATAGAGAGGGAGCTTACTTTCTGAAAAAGAGAAATTGATTAAGAGAATAAAAAAAATTATTTAAATCAATTTTCGATATAATTAGCCACAAAATGGAAATAGGTCTATAACTTTCATCTAAAATGATAAAGCAATTTTCACGGTTAACAAAAGGTTAACATGCTCACCGTTTTGAAGGATCTCATGGCAAAGAGGTTGGCCATCATTGTGGAAAATCCCGGCGCCAGGCAACTCTGAGCAATGAAACCCAGCTTCAATTCCGCCAGACAAATCACATCATCTCCCTGCTTCCAGTCCCACGATGGGATGTTCAGCAAATACGCCTGACAAAGTGTGAGAAGTAAATTAGATCAAAATGGCAATCTCACTAATTCTTGGCGCCAAGAAATCCTTCCTCAGCAAAATTCTTTCCGCCCAATTGAAGGAGTTAAACTTTATGCATAAAACTACTTGCATATAAAATTGTTATAGAAATACTTCTGAGCATTGGCAATAAATCAAGCGGAAAATATTTCAATGTATATTTTGCAAAATATTATGACGAGAAGAGAATTCAAATTTCCCATTCAGCTTCCTGCTATGAAGTCTGCAAATAGCATATTAGATCTAAACGAAATATTTACATATACCCCGCGAATCATTATAACGAGAAAATTGCCATAACAGGGGGAAATTTTGTAAGTTTGAGTCTTTTCAAGCAATTAATAAAATTTATATTTAGACTTCTCACACATGAATGATTTTGTAAACATTTTTGCATGAAAATCATATCACGCATCGTTGCTTTCTTAACATTTACTTTGAATATTGAGAAGTTCATTAATAAGCAACTCCACATTTTTCTTTAAATTCCAAATAATTCTGCCTTGAAAGCCTTTTCATGTAATACGAATTGTTAAAACCCCGCACTTTTCTGGTGGGAAGGTTTTATGTAACACTTAAGGAGTATATTTTCCTGTTCTCCCGGAAATAATGTCTATATAAAAAAGAATTGTAACATTGACACAATGATTCAAGTTTTAGTGTAACTTTTCTGTAAAAGCAACGAAAATCCGTCTCAAATTACTCCAAAATACGAGTCATATTGACATCATAAAATATTCGATTACATAAAATGTCACAAAATGAAGAGGCTTGAGGGGATAAAGCTGCGTGGTTCAGTCTAGTTGAGCTTACAAAATCCCACATGCAAACAACAATCACATATTATACAATCCCATTTTCCTTTTTTATGGAGGATTTGTTAGCTCAAGCGTCACCCACGATATATGTATTTTTTTCCTCAACAATTCCTCTTTTCTTACTGGTATATAATCCACCTCCAACGCGCTATATATCGATAATACCAAAAAAAATCTTATATGAAATAGTTAATAGAAAAGTTTCTTACCTTATTGTGATATTGCATCAATTGAATAATTACTCTAATGTCGTCACTGTAGTTTTTAATCGATATCACACGCATTATGTTGGCAGCATCTTCAGCGTCCGGATCTTGACAGTATTTGTTTGCTAACACTAAACAGGCATCAGCTTCGTGTACCTGTACGTGAATTTAGGAGAGGAAAAGGCACTATTAGAAAATTCTCAAAAAAATAAAATCTATAAATGTGATAATATAGTATTTCTGCGAGTTTTTCTTCTATATTTTCATGTGTTTTTTCTTTCTTGAAATCAAAATTTGAGATTATTTGAGAGCCATAACAATGAAGGAATCCTATGAAATTGTGGATAGAGACTTAGTACTTTATACACTTTAATTTCATATAATGATTCAACTCTCGCATAATCTCACCATGAAAGTGATAAGTTTCTCAAAGAAAAATGTCTTCACTCTCGTCGAAACAGTTTTACAAAACCACCTTTACAACACAACACCAAATCTATTTTTTTTTTTCATAGCTTTTCAGAGCGTTCTACAAGAAGCCACTACGGAAAATTAAGATAAAAAGTAAATGAACTATATTTGCATGCACATTTGGTAAACAAGCAAACACTTACCATATTAATTACACATAGGTATAAGTTTTTTTTTATACACAAGTATTCTGTCATTTAATCTTTGTTAATCTCTCTTTGTGTTTTTTTTTATTCACGAGAAAATAATGAGAAATCAAGGGAGCGAAAACGGAAAGGAAAATTGTAAAAAAAATGTGATTGTAATTTATAAATAAATGAAATCTGATCTATAAAATTTGATTAGACAACATAAACATTATCAATTTCACTTCCAAGCATGCCAAAAAACAAAAATCTATTTCTCTTTTTTAGTGACTTCTTTGCACACAGGAAATGTTTTTCTCTTTGTCTCTTCGTATTGTTTCCTCAGAAAAATAATTCAACACGACAATAGCATTACGATTTTCTAATAGGAATTTCATACATCTGACAAAAATTTCGACAAATTAAATTATTAATTTTGAACAAATCAGAATTTATATCAATTTAAGTGATTCAAACATATGGATTAAACTAAACTAAGGCCAAGGTGGGACAAAAAACCCAATATAATCACACCTAACATTTATTAGGGGTAAAACTTTAGTTCCATAATAAACTAGAATATCTTTGGATTTTTCTTTTTTGGGTTTTAAGAACAGAAAACAGGCAAGAAAACAATTTGAGAGAGAGGTATTAAATAAAATTACGTGATGATTGCGCTTGGCTTTACATTAAAAATGAAAAGAAAAATTAGGGTTTAATAAAAAATTCAGTACTGAAAGTAACAGAGAGGGTGAACATAGGATGGAAGAAAGATTAACACAATAAACATTGATATAAAGTACAAAAGTAGCGTCATCATCATGATTGTGGCTCTTTACCTTAACCCTTTGCAGGTCGATGGGGTTCATAATAGTCCCTTGGAAGAACTCCACCGTCGTGAAATGACGCTTGAACAGACCTTCTAACTCCAAATCAGGTGGTTTTCTTTTTTTTCGTCATAATCATCCACGAAAGAGCAAAATTTTTCGTGTTTTTTTTTTATTTGTGTTCGTTTTTTTTTGGTCAAAGGTACACAATGCGATTTGCCATTCAATACATTCGAATGTTTATAAGCAAACAATTCGATTTTTCGGTTTTTTTCAGTCAAGATTACCGGATATATTGCATTTTTGTGCATTCAAATGGGCAGAATTGGTTGCAATTTTAGTCCATATCACATGGCGAGATTTATCGGTCAATATCAATATTTTGATACACGATTTTGATGGGGAAAGAGATAAAAAGAAAAGAAAAAATGTGCAGTCAATTAAAGAGAAATTGTTAATGAGGAGAAGAGAGAGCAAAAGATTGTTGAATGAACATAATATTTTTATATATAATAACACAATCTACTTTAATATGCCTTTTTGAGAAATTAGGAAGAATTTAAAGAAATTTAATTAGTTGTAATATTATTGCTCTTATATTTTTTATATGGATTTCTCATTTCAGTAACTGCAGCCGCTTCAGCCAAAAACCATCTAGAGTAATTTATAATATATAGAAAACTTTGCTAAATATAATTTTTATTAAAATATGATTTAAATTGAATACACTTCACGAACAATAGCTTTTCACTTTTTAGGAAACTTCAATTTTGTTATTGAACTGATTAGTGGCTAAACCAAATTATCTAATAAATTTTGACAATTTTTTAGCAATAAATAAATTCATGAAATGTATTCCTTTTTTTGCATTAAGAATAAGTAATAATAAGAATAATTTTTTGCATTCCATCAAAAGATAAACTTACTTCCAAAATATGTAAAGAAAATAAAAGACAAAAAACATAGGATCAAAGAACGACAGTAATTTGCAATAAAAACAAGAGTTGTAATATTGAAGAACAACATGCAACAGGACTGAGAAAGAATTACCCATAGAAATATTTTGATTTTTTTGCTTTTTTCAGAAATATAAGTATCTAAGGCAGAAATTCAGAGATATTTGAAAAGAAGACACATGATATAAACTCAGAATCAAGCAAAATTTTGCCAGAATTGTTAGTGTCTTTTTGCACAAATATCTTTGGATTTTTGCCACAGTCCTTACAAAACAATTTTACATATCTGTTAGTTAAATTAATCTCTTTGGGAGACTTTTTTTTCTTAAAATTTGAAAATTAATAGTAAACAAAGTTCAACGCTGTCCAACGAGTGTGACTTTTTGGTGTCGTGTTTTTCATAAGAGGATTGTTTATAGTTTGTTTTCATTGTTCAAATGAGAGAGATTTCTTCTTTCGAATAAAGACACTTTTTTATATTTCTTTAGTGTCATTGATGTACCTTAACTCGTTCCAAATCAACAGCGTTCATCATAGTTCCCTGAAAAAACGCCACAGTCGTGTAGTGCCGTTTTAAAAGTCCTTCGAGCTCCAGATCAGGCTCCTTGCTATATGAAAATCATTTTAATTCCTCCACATTATTGTCACCTCATTGATATAATAGAGACCATCTCATAATCAGTCTAAACTTCTATATAATGTTTGTTGAAAAAGTATTTTTCTTATCATATTGAGTTAGAAACATCTACAAAATCTTTGTTTGTGATCTTATAGAAAAGATAGACAGATAAATAACATTTAAAAAAAAATATAGAACAAACAAAAATGGGTAATAAGAATAAATTCATATTGTTTTACAATTTGAAATTCTTGAAAGGAAAGAAAAACTGAACTTTTTCCGACTCACCGATGTAAAAATACAACTTCGACGTCAACATCTTCACGATCTTCGTGTAAAAAATCCTTCAGGAAGTGTGACACCGACTCATACGTGATGTGTCCACAGACGACAATGTGCCTTTAGTTGAAGAAAAGTTAAAATCCATCGATGATCCATGAGGAAGTGATAACAGAAGAAATATATTAGTAGAAATTCTCCAAGAACATCTTAACAACAACAAACTATAGAAAAAATTTTGCGTGTTTATTATAATCAAAAAGGATATTTTGAGACAAAAAACAACTCAAGAAGGTGTTTTAAGAAAAATTAATTACATTTTAATCCCAATATATAATAAAAAGTGGTTAAGGGAATATTTTGCATGCAATTTGAAAAATGAAAATCAATCTATCAGTTAAAACCGATATTCCAATTGGTTTTCTTTAGTCCTAATATTATTGGTATTTTTCATAGTCTGCTACCCCATGTACAATACAAATATATATTTAATTAATTTAAGTTATTATCGGAAGAGTACTAACAAGTATTCGTTATAATCAAATTTATTATCTTGTTAATATTCTTCCATTCGTGATAAGACCTTTTCAGCAACAGAGAAGTAAATATAAAAATCAACAGAAAGGAAAATAAAATTGTATATCAAAGTAAAAAATATTATGATTCAAAATGTTTTCTTATAAACTCAATGAAATTTATGTGTGTCGTGTTATTTTTTTTCATTATTTTCTTCTTTAATGCTCTTTTACATTTGCAATGGTCAAACTTAAATGTACAACTACACACTAATTAGTGCAGCATTCTCCACTAAAATCAAACCAAAATCCTTGCAGGTGCACTTATATGCAGATCAATTCACATGCAGTTTGTATTTCTATTTATGTGCATCCTTTTTCATGTTTCACTCCATGAAAAAAGGGAGAAAATATACGGTTAAGGTGTTGCTAAAAACTTTAAAAAATACGGTGTTTTTTTGGCAGAAAAAGTAACTTTCTACATCACACCACACTCTTTTATTATATTGAGAAAATGCTTCTTATGCCATGCACCTAATTTGCTAAAAATATTCTATGTATATATACATGATAAATGTTTTACTATAAAAGTTTCTTCATTTTTATCCACGCATGATTTTTTTAATTAATTTTTTATCCTTTGAAAAGTCTCTAGTCAATTTGCAAGTTTTATAAATAATACGACAAGAAAAAAAACATTTTATATATACAGCAACTTTTATATATTTTTCTATATTGAAAACTAAAGAACTTATCGATAAATAAGAAGGGAAAAAAGAACTATAATATTTTTTTAAGGAACAAAAAGAGAAATATTGCACCTTGTCGCATGTTGTGTGCAATTTTTTTCTTATGTTCTAGCACATATTTTTTTACTCAATTCTGCATTGCTGTTTCATATTTTAAAAAATTTTAATATCAAAAATTTCAATCAAAATTGCCTGGCCACGCATTTTTATAAAGAAATATCCTAAAAAATGGAGTCTAGAGATATTTAGAGTACACACACTACTTATCTAAAGTATTTTTTAGCTTTTTTATTATTGGCTTTACTCTTTACTTACAATTATACAAGTAAACTAACATTTTTTTTTATTTCATACATAGAATATGGAATCAATTTTAAACATTTTTTATCTTTTAATTTGGCATCAATGCTGAAAGTCAGGACTTTATATCATTCTATTTTATTGTTTAGTCTTTTTGTTTATACATTTATACAACACAATTTACATTCAGCTAATTAAACATTTAGTTCTGCTTTTTATTAGAATATATTCCATAACTTTTATACACTCTCACAACGTCTAAAAGATTAAGAGAAAGATATGAAATTGTCACATAGAATAGAAGACATGAGAGAAGAAGGTTAAGAGTAATACAGATAAATGAGATAGAAATTGCACGAAAGATTCTTTTTTTAAACAAGAGATTTTTTTCTTATTGATTTCACAATTATAACAAAAACGTGCTCACAAATTTCACATTGTCTTCTTTTCTTGCTCTGTGAAACGAAATTCCTAATTTAATATTAAATGATAGTGAAAGTTTACTTTACTCTATTTTTTCTTTATTATTCATTCTGCTTCTAATGAGATTTTCCTAAAGATTTTAAAAATAAAAATTGTCTGTCTTTCTGTTGCATCTCTCCATACGATATATACACAATCCAAACTAAATAAAATGTATAAAACACTATAAGATCTTTTTATCACAATTGAAGACCACATTAAAATCATCTCTAATACGCAATAGAGAAAAAAGTAGAGAAGAATATTAAAAAATTTCTGGTCGATCTGTATGTATATGTAATATGATTAGAAAAGAAAAAATTAAAGCATATTCCTGTATAGAGAATACTGTAAGTTTTTAATGTATATTGTGTGTTTCCTTTAATTGAATTAAACTATAAACTTGGGTTTGCAGAGTAATATCTCTCAACTATAAAATAAAACTAAAATGTTTAAAATTTGATTTTTCCTCTTATCACAACAGAGACAACTAAACACATAATGATAACACAAACACCGTATGTCTTCCGGGATTATTAGGCACTCTAAGTTCACATAAGAAACTAATCATAAAATTACACCAATAACAACGGATAGAGGATAAAAAACACAAAAACTAAAAAAGGAAATGAAAAAGTTATATACGGAGAAAACAGGAAAAGCGTGCGGGTAGTAAACGTTAGGATTACACATTAAAAGTCCTTCTAGTAAAAGTTAATCATTTAAGAGAAATTTAAGAGGAAAATTCTCTTTTATACTTTATCAAAAAACAAAAAGGAAAAATTCAAAGACTGTCTTTAGAACAAAAACAAAAATTAGTTTCTTTTAGAAAAGAAATATCCACTTATACGAGTTACAAACAACATAAAACCGAAAAAAGATTATAGGAAAAGATTAAATATTCCTTCTTTTCATATTAAGGAAATGAAGAGGAAAGAAACACCAAAAACACGACTCAAACATTGCAATTTGTTAAATTACATTAATTTGAACACAGTTGTTTAATTATTACGTGTGTAATAAATTGTCTTGTTTTGTAAAAAAGAAATGTTTGATGTATCTTAATATATAAAATAAAATTAAATAATAATGTGTGTGTTATCTTAAAAATTAATTAGTTAATTTATCGTTTTCTGTTTTTCTTTCAATTAGACCAAATAATACAAGAAGTGTCACAAAAAATATATAAATAAATCAAAGAAAGATGTTGAAGTTGAAACTTCATGTGACCTCACGAAAAATAAAATTTTCTTTTACATTCATATTTTAAATAGTCTTTCTTTCGATTTTGTCTTTTTTTTATTTAATTTATATTCTCACCTTCGCCCTTTTTCGTTCTTCAATGTGCCCCCATATTTTGGTCTAGTTCCAATCAAGTCTATAATCTCCGGAATACAACTTGCAAATATCGCCTGTTCATGGATGTTCGAAGTGTTCGTGTTTGTGTTAATTATTGCGCAAAGGTGCAGGAATCACACGGTACATTTAAGAAATAAAGAAAGATAGAAAAAGAACAAAATATTTGCTAAATCTTCCTGTAGATATCTTTTTGTTTGGGATATTTTCTGGGATTAGTATAGAGGGTTCAATTAATCTCTCACGTAAATTGTTATTAACTCTGCAATATTTCTCCAATTATTCAGAAGTTCAATTATTGCAGCATCGGGTCAAAATTCACCATTTCTCATCAAATTACCTTAACATACACATATTTATAGTTCATTATCACACTATGATGATATATTAATAGATGTTGTTAATTAATCAGGTTATCTTCTACTCTGTCATGTGATTATTAACCTCTGATTAGGTTTATGTTAGCATTAGTGCTCAGGCTAATCGTATTTTCTTTTGCTCCATTTCCTTTAAATTCTAACAATACTTTTGAGTATCGTTTTCAAAAGGAATAAACAAAAAACAAAGATTTATAGAAAAAAATCTTAAAACCTAAAAAAAAAACGGGGAAAAGACAAGAGGAGAAATAAAACGAACTTAGAAAACACATAAAAATTACTATCCATTACATTCACTGCAATTCACACAAACCATTCGTTCTTAGTTGTTATCGATATTTTTTCTTTTGAATTTCTAAATTTATTAAAGAAAAAATCCTGCATTGTAAAATGTCAGGTTGCAAAGTATCAAATGATTTATTCAATTCCTTAATCATGTTTTTGTGTCTCTTGTTATCCAATAAAGACAATATTAATTTTGAAAAATAAAACAAAATAATTAATTTTGAGTCGGAAAATCTAAAGTAAAATTGAATAAATCATATTGAGGCTTTGATTTCTTGGGACTGATGTGTACTTAGTAAATTCTACCTGATACAAAATTAAATTCCTCACTCTTTTTTTAACAAACAAAAAGTACAACTAATAACATTTTACGATCTATCCCTAGAGCCTTCAATGAGAGATATCTTAAATATACAACTTTTGCACTATGACCTTTAAGTACATAATTAAAGATAGTAAACACACGAATATATTAAACATTATATAGAGATAATAATCATAATGGAATAAAAATTCAAGAAAAGAAAACGCATTAAATTTCATTTCCTTTTTAAAAAATTTATGAAATATATATACTTTATATTAAAGATTCGATATATATATAAAATTTATAAAAGAAAAGGTATATTTTTTGCTCTAAGATGCGTGGCTGCGGCATACAGGCTGTGCAAGCAATTCTCTACTATATTTGTATTAGGGTTTAAGGAAAAAAAATAGTATATTAAATTAAATAAGAGACTCTCAAAACTCAGCAAATATATTAGAAATGTATACAATGGAGGGTATAAAGTGGTTAAAATCCTTATGTCTTTCTTCTTCATCATATCAGAGTGAGAGTATGTATGGCAAAATAAAAATAAAAAGAAACTTTTCAATATTTACTTTTTTTTATTGAAAAAAAAATAATGCATATAATCATGTGAAATGAACTGAACAACTCAAACCACTCCAAACCAAATTAAATGGTGCAGTTAGCTCAGATCACAAGTCGAATAAATAGGTTTATTATTAAATTTGTACTCAACAACCCACTCAAAAACTTGGAATCAAACTCTACTATTGTTTTGAAATATTAAAAAAAAAATAATAAAAAAAATTCTTTTAAAAAATTATCTACATTCTTTTTAATTAAATATATATTTTCTCAGCTTTGAACTTTTACAAATCCTTTTCTTTAAACGTAATTTTGTTTCGAAGAAATTATGGGAATATCTGAACAAATGAAATGAGTAATGAAGGCAAAATATTGTCTTCTGTATATGTAATATCAACTTTAATAAAAATGCTCTTTTTGGAAATAGCGCAAATATCAGAGATATTCAGCGATTTTATTAAGAGACGAAAGTTTATTGTTCATTAAAACAAAAATTCTTATTATAAAACAGCGACAAAATTTGCTGTTTCATAAGAGAACTAATACGCTGAGTATCCCTAATTATTTGAAAATATATAAATGGATTATTTACATAAGATCAAACGCAAAAGGTAAAAAAAAACACTTCATGCCGCCAAGAAACCTTATGCCTTGTCGTTGATTTGATTTCGTAATCATATCGCTTATTTTAATTCTTTAGTTTGTAAAAGAATTTATCAAAAAAGAAAAATGTTTGAGTTTTTGATTAGTTACATGATTTTATACAAAGAAATTTTAACCAAATTATAACTAATGAAAACTGCATTCAATTAATTTAATAATTGTTTAAAAATTGTTACTTGGTGCGAGAAAATTGTTACAAAATATTATTTAGTAATAATAAAACGGAATACAAAAAAACGTATTAATTGTGAACCTGGTGTATACTAAATTTCTTGTTTTATGTCTCGGGTGTATATTTGAGGATGAACCTCATGTATTTTTTTAAGAAAATGCGAAAATAAAATGAATTGATTAAGAATAGGTGTGAAATAGAGATAAAAAAATCTTTTTGACTAATTTTGTGGTGTTTTTATACTTTTAAAAATCTGGTTTAATTTGATCAAGAAATCTTCTAAAAGCGATCTTAAACGAAAGTTTTCGGTCAAAAAACAGAAAAAGAAAGATTTTATTTAGGTACATCATCAAGGTGTGGTGTACCTTCTTCGAACATCCTTGCTGTATGTGCCCCCGTACTTGTTCCTCTGGGCCGCCAGTTCAGTGATTTCTGGAATCCAACTTGCAAACACCGCCTACACAATTGAGACACAGCATATCGCGTTTTTAAAAGCATCTAACATATTTTTTTTTCTTTGATTTGCTATGTATGTTCTCTTTTCTCCTCTGTCTTCCTGCCTAATTAATGTCCCTGCCGCAATATCTTAATTTAAAGGGCAGCAACATTATGACTTCTAATCCCTAAACATAATACTACTGTATTTATTGACGTATATTATAAAGTAAAATATCTTAATTAAAACACATTCACTCACTCTTCATTCACACAAAATTTCAATTTTGTTGTAAATTTTTGTTGTGAAAAAAATCCACTTTTTCTGTTACATATGTTCTTGCTAAAACCTAATTAAAAAATTTAAAAATAAAAATAATGACAAAAAAGAAAGGAAAAAATGTGAGTTGAGATTGAAAAAATCTACATAAAACGAAAAAAAACTAGTAACCAAAAAGAGGGTTGAGAAAATTATGAAGTAAATGTTAAATCTTCGTCTCAGGAGTTGTTTTGCTTTCTATTTTTTTGTCTCTTCTGTGAAATTCTTCACCTTTTAGATTCGCAAGTCAGCTTTTTTCATTGTTAAATTAACACATGTTTCAAACACTTTAACAGACTTTATTAAAATTGATGCGGATTTTAGTTTTGAAAATACAACAACGTAAGAGATATAGCTACAAATGGATATAAAATTGGTGAAAGTGACAGAAAGTGGAAAAGGTGTAAGTTAAAATAAATGGTAAAATAGTGGAATCAACCAATTCATCCGGATATCTCATCGAATTTTTCTATTAGATTTTCACTCTCGATTGTTATTCATTCATTCATCCTGAAGCATCGATACTGAATTATTCTTTTATATGATTTTTATTAATATTTCTTTGTTTTTTGTTATATTTTGAAGTTCCAGAAAATGCGTGGCCGTTTTTTCTCTTTTTTATTAATCAACTGTATTTCTATTTTATTCCATTTATCATGTTATATTTCTTACGTTGCAGTATATTTTTAATCTGCCGTTATACAAAATACAAGCAATATTTTTCGTAAGAATTTATCAACACCATACAATGTTCATGGTTTTGGCTTTGAAAACTTCATTGTTCTGTTTCTTTGTTTTTTTTCGTAATTTTCATTCCCTATATAAATTATTCAAACAAACTATGTGATTAATCGCATCTGCCTTAATCATTAAAAATGCTTTTACTGAAGCAAAATAAAATATAAATAAATGATAAATAGATAATAATGTTAAAGTATATTAAAATCAACAAAATTCGTGATATTATCTACATTTACAAAGAAATGGGATACTTCTAGGAACAAAAATATCAATAAACCTCTTTTTTGGGTTCAAAGATCATAATATTGTGAAGTATAAAAACTACACACCAAGAAAAAAAATATGTCAATGAAAAAATAACTTTGCAAACAACTAGTTAAAAACAAAGTTCAACTGTCGTTTCTTTTCTCAAAAGTCAACAATCAGTATATAGAGTAAAAATTGATAAGAAATTTAAAAATAGAAATAGTTAAAATGAAATGCAAATTCTTAAAGTAAAAGAAAATAAGTATAGACAAATTATTTGTTGAGACAGAAAACATTCGAAAAAGGGGTAACAGACTAATACTTTATCTAAAAAAACCAACAAATCTTTCGGAAATAAAATTTTTGACAATTAGTGCTCTTCTCCAATATTTTTACTTTCTGTGCCTATGAATACTTTAAGGTAGGTAACTATATTGTTTTATAAAACAAAAATAAATATGGCATCTTAGTGAAGTATACACTATGGAAATTACCATTAAAAATGTTTCAATGTTGCAATAATACTCAAAAATATTTTTTGCAAAAAATTTTTCATCAGGGATCAAGGGAAAATTCCATAAAATAAAGTAAATATCATTGGGAATGAACAGAAATAAAATAAAAAATAATATATGGTGGAGAAATATTATACGAGAAATTTGTGTGTTATTTATTCTACCTCTTTCCGTGCTCTCTTTTCAATTCACCACCATATTTCGATCCACTACCAACTAGCTCAATAATCTCCGGGATACTGCTGGCAAACATTGCCTAAAATTTTATTCAATATAATTTGTGTTCGTTTAGATTCTTCAATCATCACTTCATAGCATGTGGTTATTTTTTTGTAATGTTTGCATATCTCTTTTATCGTCTTATCGTTAAACAGAAAGAAAACATATTCACATACACAATATTTAAAACATATGGCTATATTTGTTGAATTAAATAGAAAAATAAATAAATATATATAGCTGTTGTTATGTTAGAAATACTTTGAACATATGTACAAAGAAGTATACTTTTTTCTTTAAATGCCAATTCACTGTCACAAATTGTGAAGACAAAAACAAACACAGTATAGAATCATCCTTATAGGCTTCCTTGGTAGTCGTTTCAAATGAATATCAACTCTCCATCTACCTCACCATTTAAAATAAAATAGGGGAAATCTCCTTCCTCTTTTATTGGCGTTCTTGGAAAATATATTTCGGTAAGTGAAGAAGTTTGAGTGAAAAACATGTAGGTACGTACAATAATGAAAGCATTAAAAAGTAAAAAGAAATTTTCTGGTGATCTCGCAAACTGATCAAAGCTTTACTGCTTTCAAAAAGAAAAAGAAAAAAAAACAAGAGAAGAAAACTGAAAATCTAAACAAAAATCAATTCTTGTCGAAGCATTGGCATTCACTTATTTTCGAAGATTTTTCAGTTGATTTAATTTAATTTTAAATTTCAACGATATCAACTAAAAGAGTGTTAATAAAAGCTAATTCAATATGTAATTTAACATATCGGTACGTTGACCTTTTTTCTCGAATCCTCATCTTGAATCAGTAACTGTCTAATAGATCTAATGGTTATCTTTTTGATTTTTATATGGATTAATTGGTTAAATATGCAGCAGCCAGCATACACCGTGCAATTTTATCTATACTTAATCCAAATCATAATTACTTCCATGCAAATTTTAAAAGAAATTACGATATTATAAAAAAAAAGAAATTAAAAAGTCTAAAATGAAACAAGGATAGGAGGGTGTAAAATAAACTTTACGCATTTTTTCCAACGTAACATTAAAGGCAAAAGAAAATGTGATTGAATGTAAAAAGAAAATCCATTGAAGTTTTTTTGCTTTTTATCATTCTTATCAAAGAAAATATTCTCTCTTTTTTACACCACATTCACTCACACGTCGCGTCGTTTAACTTCTTCATATCTTAGAAAATATTTATCCTAAAAAAGTTGTCCTCTTTCAACAATCTTTAAAAAATTTGTCACTTTGCCTCTATACTGCTTGTATAGATAATTTTCAGTTAACTTTCTTTTCATCTCCAACTAATCTAAAGTGTGACAACTGAACCAAAAAAATTGAGGTAAAAAAAAAGAATATAAAATCAGGTGACATCAAAGAAAATTGTGAAAGCTTCCTTCGGGAGAAAGATAAAAATAAATAAGAGATGGAGTTTTTAGAGAGCATTGCAAGCATCTTCAATGATTATAAATCTCCTTTTGAGAGATTTTAGCTCAAGCGAAAACGGTGAAAAAATATCTTTTTTTTTGTGAAATGCAAAAGAACTGAAAAATGAGAAATGTTTTTTTCTTCTTTTTTCGTTCCTACTTTTTTATATCCATCTGATTTTGATCACCTGAAGAATTTTCACATAATAAACATCTCAATTTGATGGGTTATCTTTAAAATGAAGGCAGATTTTTTTTCTGTTTAAGAAATATGTTTTATGTTTCGCTTGGTGAAACACAAAATTTGTATATATTATGAGAGACAAGAGATAGATAAGAAAAGGTGATTTTTTGTAGCTCGTTTGCAGAGAAAGAAAGTAAAAAAATGGTTGCACTCACCAAACCGACGAGGAGGAAGAACACGAGAAATGTTCGTCCCAGAACTGTTTCACAGTAAACATCACCGTATCCCACCGTTGACATTGTTACAATTAAGAAATACACGCATGTCCAGTAGGACAGTTGCTGAGGATTGTTGAACTCTAGAGGATCACCAGAATTCTCCAGCTGAATTTAAAAAAGAGTTAAAATTTTAGATTAATACCATTTTTCTTAAAATTCATATTATAAAAGAGAAAAATACTGACCAAGTGGATAATTCCTGCAGCTGTTAACCACACGGAAATGAAAATGGATACGAGTTGAGCCAGTCGGATAGAGCTAGATGTTTTGAGTATGTTGAGATATTGTAAAATATCCGGGACAGTCATGAGTCGCAGGGCTCTCAAGAAACGCAGACCGATCCATGTACGATCTAAGTATATGGACACGAAGGACGGTGGTATTGTAAAGTAATCTACGAAACTATACATCTCTAGCATAAACCACAGTTTATCAGATGCCGCTATGAACTGCAACCATAAAAAGAAAGACAACGCAGTGCAAGGTTAAAATTCGCATCATTTAACAATAAATTAACATATTTTTTGTTAAAATATCAGACGAAATACTCACTCGTATAAAAAAGTAAACCATAAAAAATATGTTGAATGCCAAATCGATTTGTTGTGTAATATTGTTACTCCATGTTTGGCATCTCTCCACCTCTTCACTCGAAGCATCGATAAAATAAATAATAAGGGATGCAATACTGAGGATAAACACAAGTACCACCTATAATGAGAAATAAAAATTTAATTGAAGAGATTTTTATATCTTTTTAACTCGACTTAATCTATTAAATTCATATCCCCTCATAGAGTAGAAATTTTAGTTTATTCCACGCCAAATGGATAAAGAAAACACCTCTGTTTTGCTTGGCATCATTTTGCGAGAAATGTGCCAGCATTTAAGGAGCAAAAACCTTCGGATAAAACACAGATAACTCTCAATTGCATTTATAGTTTCATTTAATGCAAAAGTTTATCGAATTTTAAGCGCTTCTCAGGCTATAAAATGGCCAACGTGTTTTTTTTAAATTTATTTATATTATACCTATGTATTGGAGAAATGAAATGACTTTTTTATGAGCAACAAATTGTTCAAGAAAATAATATTTCCCCTAAACTTGTAAGCGTACCATCAATCATTGTCTAAAGCCATACGTAAAAATGAATTCGATCAGACAATGCTGTTGAATAGAATATTTTTACGAGTTTGGTTCTATCTTATGCTTTAGCTTAGTTCAACAAGTCTATATAATATACACCATTTAACGTCTTTTATCTTATTCATAAATCTCACAATCATGGATATAACAGCTGACCACAGTAAAGCAATCAAATAAATGATACACGTCGAGTCAATCTTCCAGAAACCAAATCATCTATGTGCTCTTCTGTCCAAGAAAAAGAATGGTCAGGATAACCCAATAGGTAATGTATTGTGGAGGTTCAGAGATATCCCATAAAATGAATATTTAATCCAAACAGCATAATACCATGCAGCACACACGAATAACTCAATTTGTTCCTCCGTTCTTCTGCCATCAGATAAAAATTCATAATAACCAATTTATGCAAATTAAGGTAGACTTATTGCCAGTCTCATACTAATTGGCTTTCACAATAACCCTCTGACCCTAACAATTAATCGATATAGTAAGTTTCCCCCCCATCAGGAGGACGGTCAAGAAACCTAAGAGCAAAATTTCATTTATGAGTTTTCAAGTGGATCTACAAATTAAAACTTTAATTAAATCTATCTCTCTTATGGTTTTAATCTTCGTATTATTGTTAAATTAATTGAATTGAGCACGGCAAGAGGATGTGACAAAGAAGAAGAGGAATTAGGACTTGAAGTAATTTAAGTATAAAATTTCATTCTTTACATAGTTCTTCCAAGTGTTATAAATTCCCTATCTTGGCTATTTCATTGTCCCCCTTCATTCTCTGACCCATCTTCCACTTCCTCTCTCCACCCTTTACCACCCCCTCCTCCGCTTCTATGGCTCTTCCTCCAACGATGAAACACTGCAGCGGCAACCAGGCGTCTCCACTGCAAAGTTCTACTTTAGCTCCTTCTCATATATAAATTTCACGTTAACTGTGAATTGTGTACCACCCTCAAAAACAACCAAGTGGAGTCGCACAGGGAAAAATCAATAAATCTCTCTCCTGAATGCAAGTGCGGATGCTTTCGCAGGATGAGAGAGAGCACGGGCAAGAGAGCAAGATTGGGGAGCAATGAGGGAGAAAATTGAAGAGAAGATGGGATAATATGCGAAAATCTATATGTGAATTGCTGAAATTCAGCATACAAAATGTGTGTCTGTGTGTACAGGCTGAGTTATAAGAGAATAAAATGTGTCGTAGACCTCTCTGCATTGAAAATCATTTTACCCACCACGTCACAATGTTTTGCAGTGCTTTAACCTCTACGTCACCATGACCTGAATTCATCATCCAACTCATATAATAGACCAAAACCACTCACACGAGCACTCTTTTGGGGAAGCGAAATAACCAGGGAACTCTCCAGCAATTAGTCCACCTAATAAACTGCACTGTCTGTCCACATTAATTAGCCACTACAATGCACAGCTCTTTCTTCATCCGCCCACCACATAATACCCTTTTCTCAGTACCACAATGTGGCCAGAAAGTGCACAAAAGGATGTCTGAAAGGGGGTGAATCTGGGCTAAATTTGATATTCGCAACATACAGAGAGGCAAATGTACCTAATGAAAACAAATAGGTATTACCTACTGCAAATTGGTCAAAAGAACCATGAGCGAAACACGGTCCTTAACGAGCATCAATGTTATTTAATTAGATGGAATAAAATATCCTAAATTAAGATTTTAAATTTGAATTTTTTTTATTTAGGTCAATTTTATTTTCTAATAAATACCTAAAACCATAATCCTTTTAGTATTACATGCATCACGCAATTAAAACTTTCAGGACAATAAAATATGTAAATCAAGGGAAAAACATTTGATTAAAATCCCTATTTTTCACGACATTATAAAATAAAATTAAAGTTTTCCGTGTTGAATATTACCTAACCCAGAAATCCCGACAATAATTTATTAAACAATTTTCTGTTGTTATATATACGATAATTCCATTAAGCATCAACTTGACCTGAAAGTGGAAATTCAACATAGTTTGCACGATATCCTTTTCCCACGAACTTTAAATTACCTCATGAAATATTTCAATGGATATATAAATGAAATTTACATGATTTTGCAATAAGTAGTAGAATTACTGTGTCAGAATTTATGTGTCACTCAAAGTGTTCTCCATCAGCATACAACATTGTGTGCAGCATAAATAGAATTTTCGTTTATATAGTGTGGAGTCATGCGCATGAAATAACACATAGCAATAGGAGAGCTTTTTGTACTTTTTTGGACAAAACTTTTACACCCCTTTACCCCCTTTTTCAACTACTCTGTCTTCGTCAAGCACTCGAAATTTCCCGAAGGAATTTACCCCATGAAAAAAGGAAACGATGATAGACAGATCTCGAAGGTAGGAAAAACTTATTGAAGAGAGACAATAGAGACACTCTCATCGTATAATATTACCCCATCTCGCGTTGAGAGTGTCTTTCGTGCGTGTTTTATGGTGTCTCTTTTTTTCCACCCCGTCTACACAATTTCCCCATCACGACAAAATATTCAACTCTGTTGAGTTCTGAAGATGTCAACGGTATTATGAAAAAGGCTCTTTCTTCAGCTTTTACATTGTGTCACACATTGAATTATGACATCCCAGTCATTCTACTTTAATTGAAAATTTAATTCACCCTCGAAGTTGATTAAATAAGAAAATGCTCGTTGAGGGGATGGAAACACTGCTGGTATTTCATTCATGAGTCTAACATCACCAGGCGGCTCCATCAATGTGAAATGGAGCGTTTCATCAAAACATTTTCTCTTGCGGCGTTTCCCATCAAATTAGAGACATGGAAAAATATCTTTCTCTCTCCCTCTCTCATTTCTCGAGAAATTAACACAAGAAAGAATGTCGTGGAGAACAATGAAGAGGATGGGAGGATAAATTAATAAGTTATCTTGTCTTTTGACACATCACAAGATAAGTAATAATATTGCTGTTCAGTTTATTTAAGAAAATTTACAATGTCCTTTATTGGCATAATGGGTCCAAGAGAAAATACGCCGATGTTTTATTAATATTGGATGAAAGGTAAATTAAGGATGCAGAGTTGTACACAATAACAACTCAATGATGATGAACAAACATTTTTACAATTCACATTCTATGCGGCATATTTTTCTCCCTTTTCTTGCAATCAGCTAATTGGATTTCCAATAATGAGAATATTTCCTAACGACAATTACTTCTTTAACCATTTTCTTGGTGAAAACCCTAGCATTCTCTCAGTTCCTAAACCTCAAATTTGTATCGATTTTCCCCCTCATTCAGGTCCAAAAAAGTTGGAATTCTATGAAAAAGAAGCATTAAATAATTCATAACGCTACCCTCATCATTCTACACGTGAAAATAAATAACATTTATACTTTGTTAATGTTATTTGGCCACCTGAGAAAAATTCGTCACCTTTAGTATACCTATATAAATTTCCAAATTTACCCTCGCAGTTATATAGAAACATATGGCAGTGTTGGCGAAGTTATTGACATAATTCACTCGACTTTTCCCATGACACCTTACCGTCTCACGATAAATTTACATTAAATTTTCAAGGTGCTAGTTTATTAATTTCGATCGATCGAAACAAGGTATAATCTATGCCAACCATCTAAATATATGATTAAAGAACTTTTGACCCACAATTTTCAGAAACACAAAAAATACAGATAAACTTGATTCGATCAATAATAAGCCAACCATCAGTATTTCTCTATACCGCTTCTGCGGTCATATGTGTCGTGAACGGCAAAATCGACAGTAGACTTTCCATCGCTATCAACAAGAGCGAATGGAAAAAAGGCGGACTCCGATTTTCCATCTATATGAAATATCTACAGTGTAAATTACATATAGCACCCACCCACGCACTCATATTTATACATTTTTCCTCGTTGGATCACCAACCCCAAAACTTCCCTTTTTCCCCTCCCTCCAAACATCCCACGTGCACATTGTGTGTTTGTGAGAAAAGGGACGCTCCATTCAAATCGATATACCATCCGGAATGTATGTATAGGTATAAATATGTACGCGGACCAGAAAAGCACCCGCAGTGAACCTCCGCGTCATTGTTCTTCAGTCCCATTTATTTTTCAACTAAATTTTCTCTTTCTGGCTTTTCTCAACCAAATTGCCAGACATTGCATAAGGACAATGATCTCGGGCAGGAGTCCAAGAAGGAACCCCGCACTGAAGAAGTATGTATCGAATTCAGTGACCTCTTTGAATTAATTACAAAAAGTTGCCAAAATGAGCATTTTAAACCAACAACAAAAACTTGTAGAGGAACCACTTAGTCTGTCTTGAGCTTTTAACAATGCATTCCCTCTAGAGACAATTTAGGTAATCCATTTTAGCTAACAAACTTGTCTTGAAACCATCTTTTGGCACACAAAATTGAACTGAGTGAAAATAGTGTTGCCAAAATAAAATAGAGTTAAATTTTTCAATTGATATTATAAGCAGAAAATTTCAATGTAAATTTATAAACCAACCACTTGAAATATTTGTAACACTTTTGAGAAATTCATAATTCAGTTAATTATTGAGTGTTAAATATTTATACTCTTAGTGAAAGAGATGCCTCTGCGTCAATGATAGACATTTTTCGTGAATGTAAAGGAAGAAGGGCTATTTTTAAAGTTCCCTACGCATAGAAATACGCGTAAAGCTCTTAGTTTGAGACGCGCCCGTGACCCTTATCGATGATTTTAGAATTATAAATATAGACGTAACCATTCATCCATCTCTGTGTATGAAGCAATATTCTTGCACATGTTTTAAGTTAATTTCTTTTTGATTTAATAAAATATTTAGCAGACGCTTGTTATTCTCCCTTAATCGAATTTCTTTTACATTAAGCAATTTTGTGTTTTCTGCGTCGGAACAAAAAAATAATTACATAAGTTCTCCTACTAATTACTTGCCTGTTGGCGATGTTCAATAAGAAAAAAAACTCTGACATTTTGTCGAATTTTCCTAAGATTCAAACACACACACATTTCCCCAAAGGGAGTGGAAAATGCCATTAATTGGCATCCATCCAGGGGCGAAATGAGAGAGATGAGAGAGAGAGTGGGAAAAGTTTGTGCCGGTGCTGATGAATATGTAGCCAAAGAAAATACATTCATAATTAATGACGACACAACAAAGTAACAAACATTGAGACGCAGAGAAAATCCCCACAATCAGCTGGTATTGCTATAAATCTTTCATTTCTCCATTTCCAACATCTCTCCACTGCACAATAAATTTTTCGAGGTAGAATGTAAAACACAACTTTACCCATCTTTTTCTTCATCGCTGCCAAGGGAATATAGCAGAAGAGCAAGTTATAGGAAGCAATTTGGGCTAATTGAAAGAAGTATTCTCACTTTCCTCCCCATGACATGAAAAATTTGCCAATATGTGCCAGAGGAAATAAATTATACCCTCAAGATGGGAAGCCCTTCTCCTTGTGACACTCAAAATTATTGTTCTCTGATTAAATTCTCCCAAAGCAAAATGTGTTATATATACATTTTCATCCAGAACATTCTATAAAGGATGGCGAATTAGTAAAAAAGATAAAGTGATTATTAATTGACGAAAAATCTAATTTTACATCCCCCTCGTATTACATATAGGTATAAATTTTTTTCCACCGCAATATCAAACAGTTGTGACAATTTTATCATGTCACACAAACATTCAAAGAGAATCTTTTCACAGAGATTTTTCTCAACAATTTTCACTTGGCACATTTTCCTCTTTGGCACAAACAAGCGCGCGAGACGATGAGCAATAAAAATGGATATTTTAATATTGGAAGATTGAAAAGAGCGAACTGCGAAAAATTAAATAAATGTCACAAATTCTCATAAGAGATTCCTCACAGCTATTTTATTCCTTCATCGCATTTAGGCGCCTTTCTCGTCAAGGGACACCCATGTAAAAAAAGGTGAGAAATTAAAAGTCATGAACTTTTATCTTTTTTTTGCCATTTCATTCATTCATTGTGTCAGCTAAAATGTCCCTTTGGTATATGCATAACAGGGTGTTACAAAAATATTAGAACAACTTCATAAATATAAATTTATGATAATTGAAATTTCTTACTTAATATTCAGATACAATAATAATAATAAATATTTCTCTACTGTCAATATAAGTTATTTATATAGTGATTTACTTTGCTTTTTTAATTTTTAACACAAGTGCTGTAATATTTATGATAGACAGTGTAACTTTTCCATTACCAAACTCATTGGCAAAAGTGGAAAGAAGTGTTAATCAAACTCCCCGGTGAGCTGTCTGACCAATACTCCGATAATGGAATTTTGAACACACCTCTTTTTGCAATAATCTCGCACATTGTATCGTGTCACTCCCTGAAATTTCACACGTGCAGCTAAACAGTAATAAAATTACCCAGAAAATAATCAACGAAATTGAATGGAAAATAATAGAAAAAAGGCCACAGAAAAAAAACTGACGAATTAATGGGTTTATTATTGTGTAAAGACGCACAAATTGGAAAATCGAGGAAAGAAAATATGTCGGGAGAAAAGCAAAAAAAAAGAGATAAATGATGACGATCTCACATGGTGTGATCGCATTGTTTAACAATCTTTATAACGATCGTCATCATCGTTATAATCGTTCTGCCTCCGTCTCACTAATTTTTCTTATCTCCAACCACTATTACTTTCTGTTCTGACAAAATCTAAAAATACGTTGCACCACAAAATGCGTATATATGTATTTTCGCGTGGTGTTCTAAAATTAAGCCAACGAGAAAATGTCTCAAAGTGTTCTTCACACTCTCTTATAACAAACATTACAATTCATGTATTTATAATGTATTGGGACACCCAAGAAATTATTCTTCAAATTTCTTCAACCATGAGAAGATCAACACCAAACAATTATCCAATTCATTTAAACATTTTTGCATTTTACATTTTTTTTATTTCACGCATATTGGCATATTGGGGTTGATTTCATCTGCTAAATGGATTTTTATCCATCTCACTGATTTCTTTCATCGCCATTTCGGTATAATTTCAGTCAATTTTTGCGCATCTTTCATTGTGATAATTTGAGAAACAGAGCAAATGATAAACAAAATGGAATTGTTTATATCACAGTTAAGAAATTTCTTTTATTAACCTCCTTCTTTTGTCTATTTTGTCTCTGTAGAAAAATTGTATATACACATCATCTTTTATTATAAACTCTAATGCCGAAATTCAAGTTTTGGGGGAATTATCGGTGGTTTCGATATGATTTCGTGAAACTCACAAAACTTTCTGTTTCTCAAATATTAATACCCGCAAGAGGTTTAATATTGAAATAACCTCAAACATTATTTGCCACAAATTTCTCAATATAAAGTCTCTTTGAGTATGCGTGTTGTATGACAATTATTTTTAGACATTAACAGTCATATAAATAAAATCAGACAATTATCAGCTTTTCAACATTATTTTTTAATCTTGTGACCAACTATAACGATCAATTTGCTTTACGAAAAATTATTATCTAATAAAATTCACAAGAATTTATGAATTTAACAATTCCAAACTTGAATTATGGCTTTGTCTTTAAATTGGGGGTTTTGATAGGAAAATAATACCCAATATATCGCTTTAATCTGTGTCAATTCATATTAATTACATTTAAATAAAACATCCCCTAAGTATATAATTTATATACCTACTGACTTTATGTATTTGCTTGTGAAATCGATAAATTTTACATTTGTGTGTCCCCAATTTCTCACAATATTAACACTTGCTCGTCTTTCAAGCTCAATCGTGCTCCATTCCATTTGGATGAACCCTCAAAAGGAAAGTCTTTTTGATGCATATTTATCTTCACCCTCTTCTCTAATGTGTAACAGACAGCTTTTTGTCTGTTCCTTTCACATTTTTCACATTGAATATCCTAGTTTCACAAGGAAACATACATACACTTTATAACACACACAAGCACTGTCCGAGAAAGACATGAAAAATTGCTTGGGATTTATATCACCTCTAAAGGGGGGGGATACATGTGAATGACATAAAAGAATCAGGACAGGATAAACGTTGAAACACATTTTCAATGGGAAAAACGAGAAAAGTTCAGCAGTTGAAGAGCTGAATTTGTCGTACTAATCAATAGTCATAAAATACCTCCAGGATCAAATACAAACACTAGAGGCGCATTCAATAAATATCCCAATATTTTTTTTTCTCATCAACCCAGACAGGATTGGCGACCCAAAGCTCATGTGCTTCACCTTTTGCCCCATATTAAGACACTCAATCTCATGCATACATACTCAACCACAGACCTTCCCCCTATATTGCACTGAGTATGAGGAAAATGGGTCAAATTTAATAGCCAACAATGAGAACGATCGAAGTTTTAATACTTTCCCATAAATTTCTACCGCAAACCCACCTATCTTGCAACCAATTTTTTTTTTACCCCAGCACAATCTAACACATATTCTCCCCACTATTTATACGATGGAGGATTTAGCGAGAAGAGAAATTTTCGCAATCCATCATGCCGTAATAGTTGGAGAAGATAAAAAAATACAGACACAAAAGCCATATCCATTCATTCAAGTGATTTAATCTCAACACGAGAGAATTTTCATTATATTTCAAATTATGTGGAAAAATGAGAGAACTCTTCAAATTCTGCCACATCATCAGAATAGAGGGGAATTTTGAAATTGAGCATCGTTCGCATTATTATTAGTGCCTTCATAAAATTGTTCACCGACGAGATTAAATATGCTGTGAAAATTCATTCAACTAGAATTTTCCCTTTATCAAGGAATTTTTCGGCTAACTAAACTGTTTTATTAACCCCCAAAGCCATTGCTAATAAAAAGGTCAAACAATTAATAATAATTTGAAATCAGCGAAATCAGTTGAGAAAGTTTGCATTAGCAGCAAATTTCGAAGTACATATATATTGTGAGTTATCTAATTACTCATTTAAAACGTTTAATTAAAAAGCCCTAAAAATTGAGATTGTTAGGGATATCAAGTATCTCGTAACTTATTAACCATTTGAGGATTGAAATACCTATTTTGAGAAATCTTCAGTGAAATGAGACGCTCTAATAAACACTTTGCGTAAAATGATTTACAAAGAAGGTAAAGTTTATTTACAAAAACCAGAATAAGAGCACTCCACACGTGAAATTTGTTTGTACACATCCTGGCTGAAGAGTTTAAATTTCATGGGTAATTTTGGATCATCAACAAACAATTATATACATTATACATCGTCCAATTGCAAGTGTTGCGCGGAAGAGATCAAAATGTTTGTTTTAACACACAAACAGTAAATACATATTCATGTGTATATGAATATTTTCTCTCCTAAATAATAAATACATATAGTGGCCCTAATTATCCTGGAGAAGTGAACAAAAAATTCGTTTCGGGCGTATTCATTCGCATTTGTATCTGAATTATTGAGTTAAGTGGGAGTCATAAAGGCGTCATCGAGAGCGTAAAATTAACTCAAAATAGATATATAGGTAAACAAATATTCTACGCGTGAGAAATGCAATTGAGAACAAGGGGGAGATATTATGGTCAAAATGGTGTACCTACACGAATTCCAGAACTTCCATATTTTGCGTGAAAGCTTCCCAAAATTTCCGATCATCCTCTATTTTCTTTTATTTTCTTAAGAAAAACTGTAAAAGCTCTCAAAATTTTGAAACAGAAAAATACAAGACAAAAGTTCTAAAATTTCTCCCAGAATAGTCAAAAAAATAATTGAATAAAGCTTCAAAACGCGATAAAAGCTTTTCTAATTCTCGTAGTTTCTGCAGAAGTTATACAGAAGTTTTCAAAAAATGGTTTGAACTTTTTTAAAAAAGTTCATAAATAATGCAAAAGCCTAGAAATTTATGCAGGTCACGCAAATTCAATTCAAAATTCAAAAAGTTATGTATTGTTAAAGCTCACAAAGTGATCCAAAAACTGTTCAAATTTTTAGAAATGTTCATTAATAGATAAGACCTTCTAATATAAAATTTTTAAAGCTTAAATATACACTTCCCTAAGCTTCTGATCACTTTTAGCTGTGATTCTTACCAGTTTTGAAAGCTTAACAAATTACATACAGCTCTCACAAAAAGCTTCAATTGCTTCTAAAATATCTCCCCCTTGACTCAGAGAATATAATAATTTTTTTTGTAGGTACTCACCAGAATCCGTCCAGTTGTTGTTTGCCCAGAAATGAGTTCACCGGCCCAATCCTTTGCTTCTGTCATGAAAGTTCCCTCGAACTCCTGCTTCCCCTGCCGTGAGGCTTTTTGCTCCTTCTGCTTGGGATCATTGGGACCCAATTCAGGCTCCTTGCGACAGCATATGAAGGCGAACGCCCGCCACAGGAGCACCACCAGCAGGCCAGCGAGAAATGTGAAGATGCTGGAGAGCAGAAAGCACCACCACTTGCGCACCTTGAGGCAGTCATCGATGGATGGTGGCTCGGTTGTTGACTCAATAGCTCCCTCGTCACAAGACGACATCCCCTGCTTTTGATGATTGACGCTGATGCCGTGGATGATGACTCATGTGCACTATTGTCTCTCGTTTGATTCCCACACATTGGACATCATCAGTTGTTCACGCAATTGTTGCACACATCACTATCACTTTTGCCACGAAGATCTTCTCTCCTCTTATTTCTTTTTTCTTTCTTCTGTGTGTGTCCCTTTCCGGTCACTCACGCGTCTCCTTTAATCGGGGCTCCAGAAATGTCGATTTTATATTGTGTCTAGTCAACTAAACCTAAGAAGTTTTTTTTTAAGAAGAATTCACGTGAAAGAGAATGAAATTTTTAACACTTCCGCGAGTCTCTTTTTTTTCCCGCGCTTCACTATCTCGGAAGGATCTCAAAGACAGAAAGAGTCTCTCAGAAGATTCTATCTATTTGTGCTTCTTGGGAAAATGTTCACATGAAGATGCCTAGTAAGCATTTTCGATTTAAAATTGAACACTTTTGATTATATTATATACACCACGCTTAAAATTCTACCAAGCATTTCCCTTTTTCCTCCTAACTATACAAATAATGAACTCTTCTCTCTCTCTCCCTCGAGCATTGCTGACGCTAATGAGAAAAATAGGAACCTTTCTCAATGTGAATTTAAATGAGGAATTTATCAGCATCTTTATCCCTTCTCAACCGAGAATATGTATTCAAATGTATGGCTCATACAATCCTATTATCGCATACACGCACGGAATATTCCCATCTCCCCCCGCCGGGAGGAAAAAAAAGCCACACCACACTTTCCGCTGTTGACTCCGAGGGGTGCACAGTGGGGTGCGGGGGAGGAAGAAAACAATCGATATTGCTCGAGTTTTCGTCTTTTGACCCATAAAATTCACACACAGAGACACAATTTCAATCGTTCATTGAGAATTTTCTTTGGAGCAACTGCGAGAAAATCAATAGCAATTTCCCATATACAAAATTCAATTTCCAACATACGGGAGAGACTAAATTAGGTGAACCTCGAAAACTTTGCAGTGCATTCACTCAATAAGCATTGTGAGCACCTTTTCAGTGCTAATGGCCGGAAGTTTTGCAGAAAATGACACCTTCCTCAATGAAATTTGATATTTTGTGCACAAGCTGTGCTGATTTCGGCAGATAAGGAACTTTAAAGCACCCATACAGCTTCATATTATAATCCTAATTTGAAAGTCAGATAAGAATATTGCCGTAATTTAACGCAATTTAGTCAAAAGATAAAGTTTTAGGAGAAAATATCAGTTAGTTTTCTAATCAAACTACATATGATTTGGCTGATTACCAAGAATATCTATTTTTTACTTGATTGAAAATAGTTTTAAAATCTCTCTTTAGTGATCTTATTGATCATATTGCTTCTAGAATTTTTTATTTTAAAATTCTTATACGAACTGTTATTGTCGTAACAACGTAAAGAAATAAACGTTAGAAAGATATCTAAGAAAAGATTTCTCCCTTTTTTTCGGGGATCTTATTTTTTTTTGACTCAAAAATACAAAAATTAATCTGCTCTGAAATTCAAGCATGAAAAGAAGGATTTAAATCCGATCATTAGCAAAATCTTACAAAACAAAAGTTTTTGGTTTAAAACCCAGAATTTACTTTAAAAATTTACAAAAATAAGAATCTTCAAAATTTCAAGATAGAAGTCTAATTTTTCTTCAAACTCACGTAACATTTCCTCCAATACCTATAGACTTTTGCTATCACAACTTTTTTCCCAGTCAGTCCTGTCGGAACGAGGAAACGCATTTACAACTCTGGCACGTATTATCACGAACAATATGCACATATATCGCCAGGAGAGCAATCACATAAAAATTTTCCTTATCACAACCGTCAATCGTCGGTTTTTCCTTTGTTTCTCTCTCTCCAAGCTCTCCAACATGAAAATTCTCTGCCCTTTTGTCGCATAATTAGCTTACTACGTGCGAGAGAGACTTTTCAGCACATTTTCCCAACAAAATGTGAACATTTTCACTGAAAATTCATTTTATTTTTTTCTCGCTGGAAAATATGATTTTTCTCCAACATAGAAAATTCGCATGAGAGCTTTGTTATTCTCCCGGGAAATTTTCCAGGGCTCTGACTAGTGATTTTCTTCTGTGAATTTCAGTGGATGGTTTGCGAGAAAATCTGGGCTTTTCCCACGGGGTGTGAGCTAAAAGTGGAGCAAGTGTGAAAAAGTCACAGAAAAGGCCATTTTTCCCAGATTTTCCACCACTTTGGGGGGCTTTAATGGGGGCTTCGCAGATTTTCCTCCTATTTCCACCCCTCAATCACTTTCACACGCGAAAAATGCACAAAATTCCTCAGGAAAATTCACACTCCTATCAATTTTCACATATGGGGCGCGCACAGGAGCCCCAAAGGCGCGGAAAATGCTCAATTTCCAGGTGGGAAAGCAAAGCTTTTCACATGAAAATTACAATGAAAAATTCTCAGGAGGAGAAAATGCACACGAACCTTCTGCAAGAGAGTTGGACACAGTTCTGAAAAGTCGATTTTCGTGAGAGTGGAGCACAAGAGGAAAATCGGGAGCACGAACGGGGAATCAATACGAAATTGGAGTGCGCTTTGCGCTGGCGTGGATCTTTTTTTCTCTCAGGATTTTGAGAAACTTTCTTTGCTTTTTGGGGCTCCACTTTTTACACTTTTTCACACATTTTCCACCACTTTCCGCGTGAACTCCATCGGAAAAGGGTGCAATGGGATTGGAGGATGAAAGTAGATACCTTTTTGGGGTGATTTAGCCACAAATCAAGTCCTAAAATCACAATTTTCCTCGAACAATCCCAGAGAGAGGAAGCACTGCGTGTGGAGACTCGTTACGGTACTGGGAGGAGGGAAATTTGAATCGCTCATCGGGCAACTTTCCCGGTTCGAGAGACATAACCTCAAAGCTGCGCAACCGGAAAGTGAATGAAAACAGTGAAGTCATGGCGTGAGAAAATATGGATTATTGGTGCAATTAACAAGATAATTAAGGTAATTCAGAAGGAAATAGCATCAACACAGAGTACTCTATTGAATCTAATTTGATTTTTGGTAAATCAATCAGCTGTATTGTGTCAAAATGCCAAGTATTCTCGGAGGTGGTTTGTCCGGACTCTCAGCGGCTTACTATTTTCTGCGTCAGGGAGTGTCCGGAAGTCGAATTAAGCTCTTCGAAGCATCCCCTCGACTCGGCGGATGGGTAAAATCCCTTGAGAACAAGGAACACGGTGTGACATTCGAGACTGGACCGAGAACAATCCGTCCGGTGGGAGAAAATGGGAGGAACACCCTAGCACTTCTTGAGGATCTCAATCTAGACAGTGAGATTGTGCCAATCCTCAGAAGTTCTCCAGCTGCTAAGAGACGCTTCATATACGTGAATGGTCAACTGCATGTCCTACCATCAAGTTTGAAGGGATTACTGAAGAAGCAGTCACCCTTCTCGAAGCCTCTCTATACCGCTCTTCTTCACGATATCTCAGCCGGAAAGAGCGCGGAATCCCTCCAGGATGAGTCAATTTACAGTTTTGCGAGAAGGAGATTTGGCCAAGAGATTGCGGACTATGCAATTAGTCCCATGATTTGTGGTATTTGTGCTGGAAACGCCAAGGAGATCTCCGTGAAGTTCCTCATGAAGGATCTCTTCGCCAAGGAGCAGAAATATGGAGGAGTTGTTAAGGGAATGGTGGCCAGTGCCTTCAATTCATCGAACAAGAAAGCTAAAAGTACATCAAAACTCGCTGAGAGGGCGAAAGCAGAGAAATGGTCAATTTACAGTCTTAAAGGAGGACTGGAAACTCTCCCGAAGACTTTGGAGAATCGACTTCATAGCGAGAGAGTTCAAATCAGGACAGATTCAGTTTGTTTAAGCATGAGTTTCCATCCAAAAGGAGTGGATTTGATGTTTAAGGATGGGATTGACTCATCTGATGCGGTGATTTCTGCTCTGCCCAGCTACAAACTTGCGGATCTCGTGAGAAATCAACATCCCAAGCTCAGTGAAATGCTCTCCGGGATTCCTTATGTGGACGTGGGAGTGATTAATGTTCACTACTCTTCCCCCAATATCCTGAAAGAACAAGGTTTTGGATTTTTGGCCGCTCCAATGGAGAAAATTCCCATCCTGGGAGTCATTTTCGACAGTTGCTGCTTCGACACGAAGTCCAATACTTTGCTCACGGTAATGATGGGCGGTCACTGGTTTAAGGAGCACTTTGGGGAAACACCCACGAATGCGGATCTCCTGGCTGTGGCTCAGAAGTATCTCAAAGATATCCTCAAGATTGAAGAAAGTCCAACAAATACTCGAGTGAACATCTTAAGGAAATGCATTCCTCAGTATGTTGTGGGTCATCACGATCGCGTGGAAGGAATCAGGAAATATGTGAGGGATCAGAAGCTTCCTTTGCATCTCTGTGGAGCGGCTTATGATGGAGTTGGAGTAAATGATGTGATTATGTCGGCTAAAAAAGCCGTGGAGGCTTTCAAATAATAAATCAGTTTAAAAGCATATTACAGGAAAAAGGTTTTATCAAGGGAGAGACATTATGGACAGGAGTGGTGTAACATTGGAAGTGCGTGAGTATCTTATGGAGTAGAAGTACTAAGAGATTAGGTACAAATTTTTAAGATAAAGTTTTTAGATCATTTTACTAGCTTTTTTGAAAATTTTCATCAGCTTTTGGATCAGTCGAGTGATTATTTCATTTAGAACTTTTTGAGGAAATTCTGGAAAAAATATATCTTTTGGATAGTTTTTGTTGAGTTAAGCCAGATAAGCAATTCGTTTAGAGCTTCTTGAATATTGCGAAAAACCTTTGAGAATTTTGTTGAACTTGTAGGAAATGAAAGCTCTTCAAAGCTTCCGAAATTCGAGAAGTTTTGGGGAACTTTCGTACAAAATGTGAGAAATCAGGAAGTGTTTTTACATTATTTTTGATCCTAATATCTCTTCCTTGAGTTTTATCTTATATTGTACGTTTCATATCAAATAAAAGCGCACAAAGACATTTTTACTGGACCCTTAGAAATATTTTCTTCACTTTTATCATTTCACTTTCATTTGCTGGGCGCATTGACCACTCTGCAATTGGAGAAACAATTATAGATATTATTGCTCTCTTCCCTCTACTCCTTTCCTATGTTTTTCCCCTTTGTTTTGTTGTTTCGCCAGATAATTAGTTAGGTATTTAAAAAAATGGTTTTATTTAATTAGACGAACAAGCTATTTTATAGAGCTGAAATAGTTCAAATACTCCAGAATTAGTGAATTAAAAGTTTTTTATTATACATTTATAAAGAATTTTCTGTTGATATTTCGGGTTTTCTTAACAGGGTTTTCTTAAAAGCATAAGTTCTATCTGTAGAGCTTTTAGGAAGCATAAGCATATAAGCGAGATTATTTAACAATCCGAATTATACTTATAAAATCAAAATCCCAAGTTAGAAGCCCCTACAATGCATTGTTGGAATGCCAGCAGACATAATACATTTTACTGCCACAAGATATCAATCGAAAGTGTAAGTTAATTGTATACATCTTAATGGAAAGTGCCAAAAGTGGCGGCAGTAAGCAAACATTATGAGTTTTTCCTCGATTTGTTTCCAATTATCTCTTGAGAATCTGAGATTTATTCATTTGATAGAAAAACGCCTTTCCATCTAATCTCTCATCTGAGATCTTTGGATACAGTCAATAAGATGAATTAACATGGGTAATTCCTTCATGTGTACTTTATAAGACAAGACCTTAACTGGTGATCGATAAAGTCAATGATTTGATGCTCTTTTTCCTCCACATTAACGAGTTCACTTCATCCCACCCAATAATTATCTCCCCGCATTAGATGGTGTTCTTCCCCACGCCGTATTTCCCACACAAACCACAACAGCTCAATTTGCAGACATTTTCAATAGGCAGCCCAGTGAATGTGTGCAACACGATAATTTCGTGCAAGAAGAATGTGAAAAGTGAAATGAACTTTTATTACTTATTAATTCTTAATTATTCCGCGTTATTCACTCAACAGGGCGGCCGCGCGGTGCCATTCGCTTTTTAAGAGATATACTTTCCGCCAAGACGAAGAATGGCTCAATCCCGCCTTTTCTCTCCAGCGCGCGATCTAATGCATTTTCAAATCACTGTCTTGCAGTTCCCTTTTAACTTTTTACCACTGCTGGGCTCACTTTAGCCCGTGCTGGTCTGACAAACTTGGGTGAAAGAGCGCAGTAATATTAATTGTTGTCTCTTGCCACCAGTGATTGATGGACTTTAATATACCCGATCTTTTATGCAATTAACAATCACCTGAACGTTTGGAATGTGTGCTTGAGGAACTGCTGAGAAGTCGGATGGGAATTTTCTGAGACACTCCCTCATGGCCCATAGAAATTTCTGCCCAATTTCTGTGCAAAACCCATAGACTTAGAGCTTTTTGGGCAAAGGTCTTAACGCCTTTCCTTTTCACTTCTTGCGAAGTGAGTTAATTTCTGTAAAAATGATCGATTAATACGGGCAATTAATGTTTACAGCAGCGATATTTCACGGAGTTAATGAGTTTGGACGCACGTGTAATCTTGTCTTCGCAGACATTAATACGTCTTAATCGTCTTAACGAATTGTGGCGTGTTTTTTTCTATCAGATTCACGGATTTGTTAATAAAATTTAAATCTCCACTTCATGCAAGAATTTTTAGGAAAATGATGAATTTCAATTGTTGAATTTATGCAAATAAAATTTATATAAAATATGCTACAACTGCTGAGAGACCACAACGCACGCTGTATCAAATATAACACACGAATACTTTTTTTTTTGGCGAAATATACCCATACCAAATTTCATCCCATGATTTAGCGGTTAGTTGAAAGATTAGGTAATTCAGAGAAGAAAATCTTTATTTCTTGAACTGTCAACAACAGCCTCTGATACTTCTCTTCCCATATAAGGAATTGTTCTTTGTGATGACCTCAGAGGGATGTTAGCTTCCACAGCTGCTGATGCACATCGTCCAGATATAATTTACGCACTGTAATAATAAGAACAAATTAGTAATTGGTTTTCTGGCACCCGAAAATTATTATTATTCCTACTTGAAAAGATTACAAAGTCAGAGTCCTGGCTTTCCTGGATGTCCAAACCCTTGGCAAGATTAGTGAAAGCACGGACTTTCAGTCGAGCATCGGTTAAGACATTCCTGTAGCGATTCCTCTCCGGTACAATCAGTTCCAAGAGACGATCCACCTTCTCTTTCTGGCTCGCGTAGGGAGGCTTATCCGGATCCACATCGACAATCGTATTAGAAACATCGTTCATCTCTTTCTGACGCAGTTCCGACTTGAGGGTTCTTTCGCGAATCACCAACTCCCTGTAGCGATTTTCCAATGCCTCCTTCTCATCTTGAAGCTCCTTAAGTTCCGCCACTGTCTTATCCATATTTCTATTCTTTTTGCAGACTTGTAAAACTTCCCAAAGAAACGAAAAACCTTTATCCCACAGATGCCCACAGACTTCTGTTTCTGAATGACGTCACTTATCGATGTCGAAATGTAAGATCTTTAAAGTTGGCAGCCTTGGTAGGTAAACAAAGGAGTTGCTGGGGATAGATGGGATAGATCATAAAAAGTGAAAAAATCTTCTAACAAAGAGCATAGGATGAGTTCAAAAGAGTTGAAGAATAAATCCTATGAGGAATTACTAGATAAAGAGATTAAGAAAGTTCATAAATCTTTGAGAAAGGCTTTATTGGAAAAGCGGACTTATCGTTTTCTTCAACTCCAAGTTACTGTGGAGATATACAAATTGATAGATCGGATAGATCAATTGAAGGAGACTCCAGGAATTGATCCGGAAGGTAATCACATTCAAGACGATTCCTCAAGTTTCTATCCTAAATTTTCTTTCAATTTCCAGAACTCGCCAAAATGATGAAATACTATAAGAGGAAGCTGGCCTGGCTCCGCAGAGTATAATGCCGATGATGCAGATACAAATTCTCTTTGTTGGAAACAGAAATGAAATAATAAAAGAGAAATTCTAAATATCTTAAGTCTTTTGTTATAATGACAAATGCCCAAGGCAAAAGTAAAAAGAGTGGAAAAGGTTTTATAGGTCTCGTGCACTTAAATCGTATCTGTCGCATCTTAGCTCGAAAAAGATCACTGATATTGTAATTCATCAAGAACTGATCATTTCAAATTCCACAGAAACAATTCCTTCCTGTTCCGTTTGTTCCTAATATTTACTTTTCTAAGAAAAAAAAATATGCAAGTTGAATTTGTGCTCAATTTAAAACACAAACCGGAAAAACGGTGAAATATTTTATAAAAATGTTGTATAAATTCATTGATCGACTGACTTGAAACTGTCTCACGAACCTTGACAATAAAAATAATTTATCGAGTTCAAATTGTATTTTGAATAATAATACCACACTTTTACTCGGTTTACATTTTATTTTGAGGGCTTTGCTGTATTAAAAAAAATCCGAAATTTTCATTATTAAAAATCATAAGCGTAAATATTCGAGTTAATATGGTGAAAATGTAATTTATAAGTATCTTGATCACGCAAATCTGCATTAAATATAGCATTTCATTGATTTGAAGCGCTACTGCGAGTAATTTATCTCAATTCAACCTTTTATTGGCTGTTGAGAGGAATGTTTGGACTCGCCATTTACACGTGTATTGAGGTATTTATTGAATAAATTGCTCACTTAATATGTATTGATAGTGATAATAAGTTTTAATGGTGATTAACCACTGAATTTGCGAAATGTCTCAAAGAGACACCTGCGCACACCTGATAGAAAATCTTCCAATCCGCTCCTATTGATCATTTCTGTGACCACAAGTGGATGATTGCGCGGTTTCAACTGTCCCATGAATAGCTTCCAATGCCTTAACCTCGCGCTTTATGATATCATTATATTCGCTGAAAAACTTTCTTCGCGCCAACATTTTCCCAACCACTCTTTGTGGCATCTGGCCAGCGACCACACTGAAAGAAAAAAATCGTAAAAAGTTCGTCAAAGGAGGTGAAATTTGTATGAAAATCAACGATTTCGGAGGTAAAAAGCGTTTCAGGGCTCCAAATCGTAAAAAATCGTTAATTTTTTTACCTCCAAGTTCGTCATTT